>JAWPHD010008137.1:0-118984 GCA_037043455.1 Cyrtodaria siliqua
AAATATACCCCAGCTACCAGTCCCCTCAGACCCCCAAACGTCTGAGTAAAGATTGAATGGAATAGAATTTGCATTATCAGGCAATGGTGGCCTTGACCTTGGACCTATTGACCTCAAAACCAACAAAACCTACAGGGGGCATCTTTTCATCACAGGCAGTCCACCTATTAAGTTTCATGAGAATTGCTTCAGGGCAAGTTATCGAGCAGACAAGGTTTTTCATTAACGGATGCCTGTGACCTTTAACCTACTGACCTCAAAATCATTAGTGGCCGTATGTCACCACAGGCAGTCCACCAATGAAGTTTCATGAGATTTGCTTCAGGGGGAGAGGAGTTATGGAGCGGACAAGATTTTTCATTATCGGGTCCTGGAGACCTTGACCGTTGACCTCAAAATCAATAGGGTCATCCTCTCACCACAGGCAGTTCACCTGTGAAATTTCATGAGATTTGCTTCAGGGGGAGAGGAGTCACGGAGCAGACAAGGTTTTTCATTATCGGGGTCCCGGTGACCTTGACCTTTGAAAATCAATAGCGGTCATCCTCTCACCACAGGCAGTTCACCTATAAAGTTTCATAAGATTTGCTTCAGTGGGGAGGAGTTATGGAGCAGACAAGGTTTTTCATTATCGGGTGCCAGTGACCTTGACCTACTGACCTTAAAATCAACAGGGGTCATCCTCTTACCACAGGCAGTTCATCTATGAAGTTTCATGACATTTGCCTCAGATGGAAAGGAGTTCTGGTGCAGACAAGGTTTTTCATTATCAGGTCCCGGTGACCTTGACCTTTGACCTACTGACTTCAAGGTTTTTCATTAGCGGGGGGGGGGGGGGGGGGGGGGGGGGGTGCGCTGACCTTGACCTCAAAATCAATAGGGGTTCATCCTCTCACCACAGGAAGTTCACCTATGAAGTTTCATGAGATTTGCTTCAAGGTGAGAGGAATTTTCCATTATCAGGTCACGGTGACCTTTGACCTACTGATCTCAAAATCAATAAGGTTCATCCTCTCATCACAGGCAGTCCACCCATGAAGTTTTATGAGATTTGCTGCAGGGGGAGAGGAGTTATGGAGCGGACAAGGTTGCGTCTACAGACAGACGTACAAAAATGTTACTGAGCAGTAATGTCAAAATACTACAAATGTTTACTACAATGCAGCAGTAATGTCAAAATACATAGTACCAATACTGCCAACAGTTAACTACCACGAAGGCTGCTATGATACTCATGATACAATTTTTTATTCAACAATGTGCTCGGACAGAGAGTAGACCTTGTTTGTGACACAATGTGAATTCTCATTTTCAAACGGCCTTCTTTTTTAAGAATCTAGCAGTGAAAAGGACGCCAGCTGTATTGTGTCAAAAAATTCAACTACTCGCGAAAGCTTAATGCAATGTTTACTTGTCTGACATGCTAATTATTTTACTGATAATAAATGCCTAACCGTAGTTTGAAAATCTCCCTATAAACACAAAACCTAAAAAAAACAAAAAAACTAGAGGTTGTTTTTAGTAAAAACAGATGTCTCCCCCACTGGGGGAAAGGCCATGAATCTGCAAGAAATCATTCACGTGGAACACAAAGATAATATGCGCAACAAGGCATGGTATTGAACATTCTAGCCAAGTTTCGTTAAAATCTGGCTAGGGGTTCAGGACTGGAGAACTAGTCCGGACAAATTTTTTGCGTATTAAAATCTTTTAAGAGCCATAACTCTGCCAAAAAATTAACCAGAACACGGCAAAGATATGCGCAGCTAGGCTTGGTACAGATCATCCTTGCCCAGTTTCGTTGAAATCTGGCCAGGGATTCAGCAGAACTTGTCCGGACAAAGTTTATGTATTAAAACCTTTAGCCAAAACTCTGCCAAAAATCATTCAACCAGAACACAGCGACGATATGCGCAACTAGGCTTGGTAGTTTCACTGAAATCAGGCACTAGGCTTGGTAGTTTCACTGAAATCAGGCCAGCGGTTCAGGAGAACTAGTCGAGAAAAAATGTGTGAATTAAAACCTTTAAAGGGCCATAAATCTGCCAAAAATCATTCACCCAGAATATGGCGACGACATGCACAACAACACTTGGTAATGATCTTCACTGCCATGTTTTGTTGAAATCTGGACAGGGGTTCAGGAGAACTAGCCCTGTCAAGGTTTGGGTATTAAAACTTTTGAAGTGCCATAACTCCGCCAAAAATCATCACCGTGTTTTCGGTTAAATAATCACTGCACCCTTAACTACCGGTAATGTAAAAATACTAACTGGTTGTAGTCAAAACACCAACTTTAATATGTCAAACTATTGGCTGTATCCAAAGTACTAACTTATGTCAAAATATTAACAGCTCATAGCTCTATAATTATTTTGCAAAAGGATGAAAAACATTACTTATTCAGTAAATTACTAAATGCATGACAAAAAGCAAGCACTGAAAACAAAAAAGATAAAAACAAGATGCAAAATAATACTGAAATATGTGCAATGCCGAGACGCATGTTCCAGTAATACATCGTAAACTGTCGACAAATTGTGCAATCCAGTATGCAATTTTATACATCTATCTAGGTTTTGAAGAAAATAAAACCAAAATAAACAACAAGTAAGACAACTATACTGGCAGGATCACACATGACATGCGCTTACAATGAGTTGTCTCCAGGACGACCGAATCCCCCACGAGCCCAGGGGCGCCGATCATCATAACGCCATCTACAGAAACAGTGAAAATATGTTCAGGAATCTCCACAAGATTGTTCAGCACATTTCAGCACTGATTTCAACACTCTGAATTGCCCCTGTGCTTGAAAACTGAGCAGAAGGTTATTCATTCTTTAATCTTTATCAAATACTTTAGACATGTATTTTTCCTGGTAATTCGTTTAACAAACCCTCCTACGACAAAATGGAACTAGGAATTATTTTTTAACCGTAGGGAATTTTGAGTTTTTTTTACTTCCTCCTAGACTTTTATCGAAATTACAATCCTTTTTCCTTTCTAACAAAATACAAAATAGCTTTTCCAAATTCCTTCTTCAGCAATTCTCTGTCTTGATGGTTCGGAAAACAAATAATCAAAAAATAATGTCCCTACTGACCATTTGACTACTTTTTTTTGTCTCAATGTTCATTGTGTACATGCCCTTGAGCTTAAAAATATTCTGCAGAGAACTTGTACATTCTATACAATTTGGCAATGTCAGAGTGGAAACACAGGGTCAATTGTAAAATGTATCAACAGTTTATACAGTGTATGCACACACTAAAAATTTCCATTTTCATAACGACTGCACGAGAAAGTACTGGAGCAGGGTTCTCAATAAGAACCGGCCGCCGACCGAAATGACCGCTTCAAATGGCTTTGGGCCAGTTCAAATCGCCTAGTTACGAAAAATGAAAGTACCCAAACCGTTTCCATTTTAAATTTTCAAAATCCGCCAACAAATAAAACAAGAGGTCAATGACCTTGAAGCTCTACTGATTGATTTTGATTTCAGGAAGAAGTCGCTACAAACTTGTTTTTTGAGAATTTATTTTTAGCCGTGGCGGCCATCTTGAATTTCCGGCCGACCTGAAATTTTGCTAGGATCAATTAGACATCAAGAGCAACATTCCTGCGAAGTTTCATGAAAATCCGTGAAGTAGTTTCAGAGGAGTAGTCGCTACAAGTTTTCATTATATAACTCTATGTAAACAAAGATGGCCGCTGACAGCCATGTTTAACATCGAATCAAAACGATTTTTGACAAGGACCAACATCATGTCATGCTGATCATTTTAGAAAAAGTCCCATATCAATATCACTTATAGTTTTCAAGAAGTAGTCGCTACAAACTTGTATTTTGAAAATCTATTTTTAGCCATGGTGGCCATCTTGAATTTCCAGCCGACCTGAAATTTTGCTAGGATCAATAAGACATCAAGAGGAACATTCGTGTGAAGTTTCATGAAAATCCGTCAAGTAGTTGCAGAGGAGTAGTCGCTACAAGTTTTCATTATATAACTCTATGTAAACAAAGATGGCCACTGGCAGCCATGTTTAACGTCGAATCAAAATAATGTTCGACTCGGATAACCATCATGTCATGCTGATCATTTTAGAAAAAGTCCCATATCAATATCACTTATAGTTTTCAAGAAGTAGTCGCTACAAACTTATTTTTTAAAAATCTATTTTTAGCTGTGGTGGCCATCTTGAATTTCTGGCCGAACTGAAATTTTGCTAGGATCAATAAGACATTAAGAGCAACATTCCTGTAAAGTTTCATGAAAATCCGCCAAGTAGTTTAAAAGGAGTAGTCGCTACAAGTTTTTACTATATAACTCTATGTAAACAAAGATGGCCGCGCTAGCGGCCATGTTTAAAGTTGCATCGAAATAAATTTTGACAAGGATCAACATCATGTCATGCTGATCATTTTAGAAAATGTCCCATATCAATATCACTTACAGTTTTCAAGAAGTAGTCGCTACAAGTTTATTTATTTTAAATCTATTTTTAGCCGTGGCGGCCATCTTGAATTTCCGGCCGACCTGAAATTTTGCTAGGATCAATTAGACATCAAGAGCAACATTCCTGTGAAGTTTCATGAATATCCGTCAAGTAGTTACAGAGGAGTAATCGCTACAAGTTTTCATTATATAACTTTATGTAAACAAAGATGGCCGCTGGCAGCCATGTTTAACGTCGAATCAAAACGATTTTCGACAAGGACCAACATCATGTCATGCTGATCATTTTAGAAAAAGTCCCATATCAATATCACTTAAGAGTTTTCAAGAAGTAGTCGCTACAAACTTGTTTTTTAAAAACATATTTTTAGATTTGGCGGCCATCTTGGATTTCACATCAACATGAATTTTTGCTAGGATCAACTAGACTTCATGGGCAACATTTCTGTAAAGTTTCATGAAAATCCATTCAGTAGTTTCAGAGGAGTAGTCGCTACAAAAAAAATGTTAACGGACGGACACAGACGGAGGACGGACACCGCACCACGGCATAAGCTCTGCTGATCTCTGATCAGTAGAGCTAAAAATTATTGCCTTTTAAATTCGGCGAATCGAATAGCGTTCGTCCGGTCCCGCAGTTGTTATCGGCGCCGTTCGATCGACTACTCATACAGTAATCCGTGTCATATAGGCGACTGGTGACCTTGGAATCAATGAGATTTGCATGCATTATAACGAAGAGGTAACTTTATCATTTTGTTTCAAAAACTATCGTAACAATTAAGATAAGTGAATCATTCAGGACCCCAACCCTCCTGAATAATTTCTGTCTTCTAAAGTGTACCGGACACAGGGCTCGAACCTGCGACCTTCTGCTTGGATGTCTGGTGCTCTACCAACTGAGCTACCTGTGTCTGATATGCATAACCCAGAATCTACTGCACTACTTTATCTGCATATAGAGGAATATTGCTTAAAAAATTGCACTTTATAAGTGTGATTTAAAAGGCATTCAAAATAGCCCAAAATGCAGGAAATGACGCGCTCAATTTCAAATTTTCCCCGCCTAGGCCGGTTACTTTTTCAAAAAGGCCTGTTCAACCAAAAGTTATTGAGAACCCTGCTGGAAAAATATTAGACAGTAAATCGGCAGAATAAAACGCTTCTAAAATGTTACTATTATCAATTTTCAAACCATTTTCCACACCTGCACACCTGGGGGATGCAGTGGTCCAGTGGATAGCACGTTCGATTTTGAAGCCAATAATCATGGGCTCGAACATCACTGCCACCACTGGGTTACTCTGGTTGTCCTGGCAAGGTACTTCCTTAATCCCGGTCTCTCAGATGGGGACGTAAACCGGGCAGTTCCATGTACTGGAATTTATCCAGAGAATGTCAAAGAACCATATGAATGTATTTGGTATTAAGAGAAGGGCAGGGTTCCCCCGATTCCTATATAACCTTCCACTGCATCAGGGGTGGCTTGAACTAAACTTATCCATGTATTGAGCAGTTTAACAACAATTTATATCACACCAATCTGGTTAAAACCAATCTTTAGCTGTCTTTTCTACCATGTGATGATCTGTTAGTTTCCACATGTATTCCAACAGAATACTACAAGAAATAGCAAGATAAATGTCTCAACTACCCTGCCCAACAAATGTGATGGATACTGGTAAATATATTTATTAATCATTTAATTTTTATACAAGAAATGTCACAGTAAAGTGACAAATGCCCCCAAAGTGTCCTTGTTCCAGAAAATTATTATTACAAGTTATTTAAAAATCCCTGCAGGGGTTGTGATGTTACGGTCCGGACACGAAATTGCATACCTGTTTTTGACCTATGAACTGGTGACCTTGACCTTTGAAGAACGGACCTGGGTTTTGCGCGCGACACATCTTATGGTGATCACTTGTGCCAAGTTATTTAAAAATCCATGCAGGGGTTGTGACGTTAAGGTCCGGACACAGATTGCATACCTGTTTTTGACCTATGAACTGCAAGTGTGACCTTGACCTTTGAGGTACGGACCTGGGTATTGCGCGCGACACATCATCATGTTATGGTGATTACTTGTGCCAAGTTATTTAAAAATCCCTGCAGGGGTTGTGACGTAACGGTCCAGACACGAAATTGCGTACCCGTTTTTACCTATGAACTGCAAGTGACCTTGACCTTTGAGGTACAGACCTGGGTTTTGCGCGCGACACATCGTCTTGTTATGGTGATCACTTGTGCCAAGTTAATTTAAAATCCATGCAGGGGTTTTGAAGGTACAGTCCGGACAAGAACTGCGGACGGACGGACGGACGGACGGACGGACGGTGCAATTACTATATGCCCTATATGCCATTTCGGGGGCATACAAATACTGAAATGTCATACTATTGAAATTTCACGTCACACTGCTAGCTCTCAAACTGAATCAAAATGATGAACAAAAGTTTCACTACCTATTAAATATTATTGCAGGCAGCCGAGAATGTTCTTGAGGTGGGTGAAAAGAGCTTTTCGTTTTTCAAAAACTATTAATAGCCAAAAAAAACATCCTGTTTTTTCCTTACACAAACATATTATTTTAACATTAACTGGGGTTTTAAAGCACACCAAAACATGAAAGGTTACATGACGCCTAACAGGAATGAACATGCCAGGCTCATACTCCATGTACATAGAGATAAAATATGGAGAATGGGCCTAGAACCTTCCCACCTGCAGAACTGCAGAGTTGCTGCAAATTCTACTGTAGACACTCCATTTACGCTGGAGCCACGTTTATGTTTTACCTGCCACTGCTCTAGTGATTTGAGCGAGATGGCACCTGAAACAATGCAGGGGTCATGATGACCTTTAATGAGATAAATTAAGATCGTGTGGTGCAGTTGGTTAGTTTAACGGGAGTTCGGTCCAAGCAAGATGCATTCAGAATAGTGGTTCAAACCTTGGCAGTTACCATTTTGTTTTTATTAAACAATGTTACACCTCGTTTTAAGAGTATCTTAATATTTATAAATTAAAAGCTGTAGTAATATATGGGCATAATACGACGTTCAAAATAAATAGTAAATCGTTATTTTAGGATTTTCTCATGTTTAAAATATCATGTAAATGCATTTGACTTGTTTGAACATTTTTATGCCCCCGAAAGATTCGGGGGCATATAGTAATCGCAGCATCCGAATTCTGTCCGTCTGTCTGTCATTCCGAAGTTCGTGTCCTCAAAGGTCAAGGTCACACTTGATGTTCATAGGTCAAAAACAGGTACGCAATTTCGTGTCCGGACCGTAACGTCACAACCCCTGCAGGGATATTTAAATAACTTCGCACAAGTCATCACCATAACAAGATGATGTGTCGCGCGCAAAACCCAGGTCCGTATCTCAAAGGTCAAGGTCACACTTGAAGTTTATAGGTCAAAAACAGGTACGCATTTCGAGTCCGGTCCGTAACGTCACAATCCCTGCAGGGATTTTTAAATAACTTGGCACAAGTGATCACCATAACTAGATGATGTGTCGCGCGCAAAACCCAGATCCGTACCTCAAAGGTCAAGGTTACACTTGAAGTATATAGGTCAAAAACAGGTACGTAATTTCGTGTCCGGACCGTAACGTCACAACCCCTGCAGGGTATTTTAAATTAGCACAAGTGATCACCATAACAAGACGATGTGTCGCGCGCAAAACCCAAGTCCGTACCTCAAAGGTCAAGGTCACACTTGCAGTTCATAGGTCAAAAACAGGTACGCAATTTCGTGTCAGGACCGTTACGTCACAACCCCTGCAGGGATTTTTAAATAACTTGGCACAAGTGATCACCATAACAAGACGATGTGTTTCGCGCAAAACCCAGGTCGTCAAGGTCACAGTTGGAGGTCAAAAGTCAAATTGTGTCCGGTCAACAACTCTGGCATTCATGGACGGATTTTCAAATAACTTGGCACAAGTGCTCACCACAACAAGACGATGTGTCGCGCACAAAATCCAGGTCTGTGGCCCCAAGGTCAAGGTCACATTTAGAGGTCAAATCGTGTCCGGTCAATAACTTTTGCATGCCTGGACGGATTTTCAAATAACTTGGCACAAGTGCTTACCACAACCAAATGAGGTGTCGTGCACAAATCCAGCTCCATGGCTCCAAGGTCAAGGTCATACTTAGAGGTCAAAGGACACTTCGGGGGCATTTATCACTTAGTGATATTTCTTGTTATTTTCTAGTTGACAACCCTCACAGGGATGTAGTATTTATATCATAACACAATCTAGCACATTTCAATCAATAGCACAATAGTGAAAACATTGCAACTGGCCATGACTGTCAAGACAGGTTGCATCTTCGCTATGTACCAAGATCTGACGATATACATACAACGAGGGCTTGCCTTCCACAGTGTAAGCTAACCACGCTCAGATACATACCTGGGAGATGCTAACTGTTGTCCCCTATTGCTGTACCCTCGCCCCCGACCACGACCTACGCCCCTGTTCACACCTGAAATTGTCAACACAGGAATATCAGAGAAAGAGAAATGGAAACTACCAGAACAACAATAAGACAAAGTTGCAAAATAAACTGCAGTCCTCAAAACTACAGAAAAAGAAATTTACCGTCAACACTAAACAGGTAATCGGAGTTCACTCAATTCACTGATCACAGCTATGTTTAAAAAGAGAATATTAAATTTATGGCTATCTTGATACCACACCCTATATCAGGTCTGAGATGCCATATCAGCCCGAGAGCTTTAGCCATGATATAGCCATGAAAATACTCATTTTATGTTCTATTTAAATACGTTTGTTTTTAATATAACTATTAAAATATAGTATATATTACAGGTGAAAAGAAGTCATACACACAGAAAACATCAGTAGAAAAACCAAATAAACAAGAGGTCAATGACCTTGAAGCTCTACTGATTGATTTTGATTTCAGGAAGTAGTCGCTACAGACTTGTTTTTTGAAAATCTATTTTTAACCGTGGCGGCCATCTTGAATTTCCGGCCGACCTGAAATTTTGCTAGGATGAATTAGCCATTACGAGCAACATTCCTGTGAAGTTTCATGAAAATCCGTCAAGTAGTTTCAGAGGAGTAGTCGCTACAAGTTTTCATTATATAACTCTATGTAAACAAAGATGGCCGCTGGTAGCCATGTTTAACGTCAAATCAAAACGATTTTCGACAAGGACCAACATCATGTCATACTGATCATTTTAGAAAAAGTCCCATATCAATATCTCTTATAGTTTTGAAGAAATAGACGATACAAACTTATTAATTTTAATTCATTTTTTAGCTGTGGCGGCCATCTTGAATTTCCGGCCGACCTGAAATTTTTCTAGGATCAACTAGACATCAAGAGCAAATTTCCTGTGAAGTTTCATGAACATCCGTCACGTAGTTTCAGAGGAGTAGTCGCTACAAGTTTTTACTATATAACTCTATGTAACCAAAGATGGCCACTGGCAGCCATGTTTAAAGTCGAATCAAAATAATTGTCCACAAGGATCAACATCATGTCATGCTGATCATTTTAGAAAAAGTCCCATATCAATATCACTTATAGTTTTCAAGAAGTAGTCGCTACAAACTATTTTTTAAAAATCTATTTTTAGCTTCGACGGCCATCTTGAATTTCTGGCAGATCTGAAATTTTGCTAGGATCCATTAGACATCAAGAGCAACATTCCTGTAAAGTTCTATGACAATCTGTCAAGTAGTTTCAGAGGAGTAGTCGCTACAAGTTTTTACTATATAACTCTATGTAAACAAAGATGGCCGCTGGCAGCCATGTTTAACGTTGAATCAAAACGATTTTTGACAAGGATCAACATCATGTCATGCTGATCATTTTAGAAAAAGTTCCATATCAATATCACTTATAGTTTTCAAGAAGTAGTGGCTACAAACTTGTATTTTAAAACTCTATTTTTAGCCGTGGCGGCCATCTTGAATTTCCGGCCGACCTGAAATTTTGCTAAGATCATTTAGACATCAAGAGCAACATTCCTGTGAAGTTTAATGAAAATCCGTCTAGTAGTTTCAGAGGAGTAGTCGCTACAAGTTTTCATTATATAACTCTATGTAAACAAAGATGGCCGCTGGCAGCCATGTTTAACGTCAAATCAAAACGATTTTCGACAAGGACCAACATCATGTCATGCTGATCATTTTAGAAAAAGTCCCATATCAATATCACTTATAATTTCAAGAAGTAGTCGCTACAAACTTGAATTTAAAAAATCTATTTTTAGCTTTGGCGGCCATCTTGGATTTCACATCAACATGAATTTTTGCTAGGATCAACTAGACTTCATGGGCAACATTTCTGTAAAGTTTTATGAATATCCATCCAGTAGTTTCAGAGGAGTAGTCGCTACAAATAAAAGTTAACGGACGGACGGACAGAAAAAATCTATTTTTAGCTTTGGTGGCCATCTTGGATTTCACATCAACATGAATTTTTGCTAGGATCAACTAGACTTCATGGGCAACATTTCTGTAAAGTTTTATGAATATCCATCCAGTAGTTTCAGAGGAGTAGTCGCTACAAATAAAAGTTAACGGACGGACAGACGGACGGACGACGGACGCCGCACCACGGCATAAGCTCTGCTGATCTCTGATCAGTAGAGCTAAAAACAATTGTTGTCGTGAATGAGAACCGAAACCGAAGTAGAGGATACTATTCTTGATAGGATTACGTCTAAATTCAACATGCTTACTACCACGGCTATGGGGGAAACATTTCTTACACGTGCTAATTTATCGTATTGAATAAACTGGTAATACTCTGAACGGAAATGAACGTAACTAATAGGAAAAGCATTCGGCTCTTTCCGAAATACAGTTTATCACAGAAGTCGAATAACATTTAGTATAGACTCGGGAATTTCCAAACTGATATGACTTTTTTCACCCGTGTGATCAAACTTTATTGCCCGGTAGATTGAAATGACTAGCTACGTCAGTGTGTATCGTTTATTCAAAAAGAACGTACTTGTAGGCAAGCATGTGACAAAACGATTTATAATAAGTGAAAGATTACAATAGGCTGGAGAAATGTATAAAATGCCTTTAGACTGCAGTTTTAACTGTTGAACTTATTAAAATAAATTCATATTTAAAGAACAAATAACATTTAAGACCACATGCTTTCATTACTATATCATTTCATTACTATATCATTTCATTAATATATCATTTCATTAATATATCAAAACTTCATTGTAAACATCTTCGCAGACATTAAAACCCCTATTGATGAAACAGCCTGCTTAACCGAGGATCAGGATAAAGGGTATGAATCTTGTATGAAAAGGAATTAATTGCGATCGAACGTGTAAATTTGTTTTAGAGTCAAGTCTGCTTTACACTGTTGAATACTTCCCACAGATGGTGTTCTAGATATAATCTATACCTAACACTTACTAGATTGGATAGAATAACTAGGTCAAAGCACATGCTGTGAACTTGACAAGACCTCTGCTAACATATCCATTACAAAATGCAGAGAACCAAACAATACTGAACATATGATTCTGGTAAATGGTGTCGATGTAAATTATCAGTGCAAAGCCTGGCAAGGCTTCTCTAAGACTCACTAAGTTTGTTGAAAATCCATCAAGGGGTTATGGAGAAATAGCAAGGACAAGCTTTTTGTGTGAAAATATTAACGCGCCATAACTAAAGTTAAAAAATCATTGAACCGGAACGAGATGATGGTATGCGCATCTTCACTTCATACTGATGCTTTTTCATAGTTGATTGAAAAATCAAGGGGTTATGGAGCAAAGCGCCATAACTCAGTATCAAATTAACAAACGGGAACGAGACCATGTTATGCACATCTCCACTTCATATTGATGCTTCGGGCTATTCCATTAAAACATACATGGGACCCCCAAGAAGGCATAGTGCCACTTTTTTTGAAATTGAACACCCACCCATAAATGCAAAATTGAGTTTAAGAAATAGGGTATAAAAATTGGTTTGTTCAACTTGTAGAAGTTCACTATAATTATTCCAGTTCTTACATTTAGGTCAGTAGAAGTGACTAAAAAAAGTAAAATCCAGGTGCAAATAGCCTGTAAATTAAAACAATTCCAAACCTGTAAATATTCCCATCTTAAGGACAGCACCTTCTCCAGAAATATACAATTACATCACCATTACAATCCTGTCATGCCAAACCCACCAATTCATTAATTACCTCTCATGCCTCCAGCAGCACCATTCATATATGGAACACCTCTACCGCCACCCCGTTGTACACGCCCACCTCTGAAGCCACCGGCCCTTCTCATGCCACGTCCTCCTCCTCCGACACCATTTCCTAAAGACAGACGAGCCTTCACATTGGTTGGTCCGAGTCGTTGTTGCAAGGATTTCTGCTGAACTGGGTAGCCTTGAACCTGCTGTTAATTGTTTTAAATGATACATATTTTACATTTATATACTTATGGATGCAATATTTAACTAGAATTCCACTGAATTAATTGTGTCATCTGAAGCTTCTACTTTTACTAACAACAACCTTGACCTTAAACCAAGTGACCTCAAATGCAATCTCAAGTATCCTTTCCATTTAAACTACCTACAGAGCAAGTTTCATGCAATATCATTCCTAACTTTAATTATTGGCTGGAAACCTTATTTTTTAATTTTGATTAACAGCGACCTTTACCCAGTGACCTCAAATGCAATGCAAAGCTTCCTTTCCATATACATATAAGCCAGCTACACAGCATATTTTGTTCCAAAATCTCATTCTTAACTGAATTTCCTGTCTGGAACCATTTTTCTATTTTAGTAACAGTGACCTCGACCTTAATCGAAGTGAAGTCAAATTCAATCCCAAGCTTCCTTTCCATATAAGCTACATACAAAGCAAGTTTTGAAAACAATATCTCATTTCTAACTGGAATTATTGCCGATTTTTTTCCTTCTATTTTTAGTAACAGCAACCTTGACCCAAGTGACCGCAAATGCAATACATGTACCAAGCTTCTTTTCCTTGTAAGCTATGTACACCGCATGTTTCGTTCAATATCTCATTCCTAACTGAAGTTATTGTCCGGAAACGTACTGTGAGTGCCAATGGCTGACAGCCGACGTCGCAAGCCGATGGACAAAGTAAAACCTAAGTGTCTGCCATGCCTCCCAGGCGAAAAAAAAAATGTTTTCATGCTTTACATTGATCTTTAACAGAACTAACTAAGTTAACAACAGAACAAGGTACTTTTTTTTAAACACATACACACACATACACTGATATCCAAAGAGCCATTTCAAAACAAGCTAGTTAGAATAGCGTTAGCAAACCTGTTTAATCTGCTGTTGTCGTCCTTGTGCATGACCCTGGCCTAGGGCTGCCTGCACAGCTGGCCTATTGGCCATCTGCTGTGCCAGACGTCGGTTCTGCTGTGATGAATGGGCGTTCGACGAAATCTGGGCTCTAACCTCTTGTGGTGATGGCGGTGGTGGACGCATCTTTTGTATTAGCGTGAATCTTCACATAAAAGGTACATATTCTTTAGCTCATCAAATCGCCAACTTGGGCCAATACTTACTAATATGCCTTATACCTTCATCAATAGTACTGCCCACTATTAAGATACTGTACATTTGCTTTTTAATAAAGCATTGGAGCAATCTGTTTCTTTTTAGAAATGAAGTAAAGCTTATGTAACAGGTTAATCAAGAAATGAGAAAGGGACCAAATGCAAGGTGTTAAAATAATAGTTTTTGGCTTATATTTTTACGGACAGGTCCAGATTGGTCGGTGTATTAGTCACATGAACCATGCAAGATTCAGTCAGATAAATGCCCTACAGTTTGTCATGTGTCAGTGTGTGTGTGTTTACTGTGTTACAGATAGATTCAGTCAGATGAATGCCCTACAGTTTGTCATGTGTCAGTGTGTGTGTGTTTACTGTGTTACAGATAGATTCAGTCAGATGAATGCCCTACAGTTTGTCATGTGTCAGTTTGTGTGTGTTTACTGCGTTACAGATGGATTCAGTCAGATGAATGCCCTACAGTTTGTCATGTGTCAGTGTGTGTGTGTTTACTGTGTTACAGATAGATTCAGTCAGATGAATGCCCTACAGTTTGTCATGTGTCAGTATGTGTGTGTTTACTGTGTTACAGATAGATTCAGTCAGATGAATGCCCTAGAGTTTGTCATGAGTCAGTGTGTGTGTGTGTTTACTGTGTTACAGATAGATTCAGTCAGATGAATGCCCTAGAGTTTGTCATGTGTCAGTGTGTGTGTGTTTACTGTGTTACAGATAGATTCAGTCAGATGAATGCCCTACAGTTTGTCATGTGTCAGTGTGTGTGTGTGTTTACTGTGTTACAGATAGATTCAGTCAGATGAATGCCCTACAGTTTGTCATGTGTCAGTGTGTGTGTGTGTGTTTACTGTGTTACAGATCAGGGCTCAAATTTAAGCTGTTTTACTGTCATTTTGTCATTTTTTCAAAATGCCAGTAAACTTTTGAAGCACTGACAATATTATGCAAGTGCTTAACAGCCTTCTAGTTTTACTTTAGAGTAAAACTATTTAGGTATAATATAGTTATATAGGAATAAATGACCATCAAAATAATAAGTAAAAGAGCTATTGCTTATTGTTTGCTGGAGTGAGCTATAATTTGCCAGTTCATTTTTTATCAACTGGCAAAAAACTGCATTGAAAAAAATACTAAATTCAAGCCCTGCAGATAGGTGCACCACAGTAACGATTCAGTTAAATGAATGCCCAGTATGTGCATGTCAGTTTGTATGTTAAAGCCAGGTGTGCATGTCAGTTTGTATGTTACAGCCAGGCCCAAATGCACCATAGTATGATTCAGTTAAATGAATGCCAGCTATGTGCATGTCAGTTTGTATGTTACAGCCAGGTGTGCATGTCAGTTTGTATGTTTCAGCCAGATGTGCTTGTCAGTTTGTATGTTACAGCCAGATGTGCTTGTCAGTTTGTGTTACAGTCGGGTGTGCATGTCAGTTTGTATGTTACAGCCAGATGGGCTTGTCAGTTTGTGTTACAGTCGGGTGTGCATGTCAGCTTGTATGTTACAGCCAGGTGTGCATGTCAGTTTGTATGTTACAGCCAGATGTGCTTGTCAGTTTGTATGTTACAGCCAGATGTGCTTGTCAGTTTGTGTTACAGTCGGGTGTGCATGTCAATTTGTATGTTACAGCCATGTGTGCATGTCAGCTTGTATGTTACAGCCAGGTGTGCATGTAATTTTGTATGTTACAGCCAGATGTGCTTGTCAGTTTGTATGTTACAGCCAGATGTGCTTGTCAGTTTGTATGTTACAGCCAGATGTGCTTGTCAGTTTGTGTTACAGTCGGGTGTGCATGTCAGTTTGTATGTTACAGCCATGTGTGCATGTCAGCTTGTATGTTACAGCCAGGTGTGCATGTCAGTTTGTATGTTACAGCCAGATGTGCTTGTCAGTTTGTATGTTACAGCCAGATGTGCTTGTCAGTTTGTGTTACAGTCGGGTGTGCATGTCAGTTTGTATATTACAGCCATGTGTGCATGTCAGCTTGTATGTTACAGCCAGGTGTGCATTTCGGTTTGTATGTTACAGCCAGGTGTGCATGTCTGTATGTTACAGCCTGGTGTGCATGCCAGTTGTAATGCCAAAGGCTCAGCTTTATGCATCATGGTACGATTCAGTTGGATGAATGCCAAGTTTGTGTATGCCAATTTGTATGTTCCAGCTATATGCATCATGGTACGATTCAGTCGGGACAAACTCCAGGTGTTTGTATGCAAGTAACTGAGTTTGTGTTACAGCCAGGTGCTCATCATTTTATTATAGACATGTTGCAAACAGCCAATTTTATTTGAGGAAAAAGTGTTTTTCATAAAGCAATGACACTTGTGTAGAATGATTCATGAACTGTAAAGTTGAGAAAGGTTTTAAGACAGAAGCCATGCCTATGACTCTTACCACCTTCCTTCACCCGAAGGTCAAAGGTCAGCAGGTCATAGGGGTTCAAGGATGTCATATATAAAAGTATTACTAATGCTGCCTGGATATGCAGTAATCTGGATACAGCTGGTAGGTGGTAGATGTTCACATTGGGAGCAGAATTGCTCGTATGTGAAAAGAACAGATACAAAAACTTGGACATGATTGTGAAAGATGTTGGGAAACAAAATAGTTTTGAGCAACAATCTACTCGGATCTTATTTCGAAATGCAGCTCTGGAAGGTTTGCAACAGTGACTAAAGATAATTAATTTAAACAGATGTCAATAAGCCGTTAAACACCTGTTCTAAAAGGGTAAAAGGTGGAAAGGAGGGTTGAATTGAAAATCCTTAAATTAAAAAAATATATTATAAACTGTTAACTTAAGATTGCTCCATTTTGTATAAATTTGCCAGTTTCATTTACAGTATTAACAAAGCTAACAAAACCATGACACTCTGTATCATGTAAATGCATGCTAAATATTATGTATGGAAATAGCACATCAAACTCTCTCGATTGATGCTACTATTTCCAAGTTATGTATGGCTTATGCCATATCTGTACAGTAATCTATAAACCCGCTTGGGTTGCATCATTCCAGCTTGGCCAACGTGTTTTGCCAACGTGTTTGCAGCCTATTTTTGCTTGGCATCTCCATTCCAATAGCGTAACGCGATACGGCTCTATAACAGAACAGGAATCAGCAAATCAATGATATTCATCTCTTTGGATATTTTTGCTTAAAACATGAACCAAGTCTTTCTAATACAAGTGTCTCAGATGCCACAACAATTATAGCTGCCGAGTTGAACAATAAGACTTCCGTCTTCTTTTCAATACTAATCCATGTGTTCGTTAAAGCGTCTTTAAACATTTTGAGCTGAATGCTTACACACAAGAACTGTTGATACAAACTTGAGAAATTGGTCCTGATATTTGTTCGTTATCACAAAACAATAAACAACTTGATTAAAACCGTATCCGATATGAATACCGGTAGTTCTTTTTTTTTAAATTTGCAAAGTTTCCTTTATAACAATAGTTCAGAAAAAATATCAGTTTTTACCATTTAATAAAAAAAAAAATCAACCACCATCGACAGCACGGCTCTTCTTTTTGTTAACTTTACAAGAGGTACACACAAACTTTTCCCCAATTACTATGCACTGCAAATAACTTTAGAATTGCATTTGAGCCAGATTATACTGTGCACCAATTAAGATGTAGAGCCTGGTCCCAGTCAACACTAACGATCTGGTCAGCAGATTACACTGTGCACCCATTAGACGTAGAGCCTGGTCGCACTCAAGACTTAAGGTCTTGCCAAACTGATTCTCACCTCTCACTGAGCGTTTGCTTGGTAGTGCTCTTGAGCACAATCTTTGCTGGAACTGCAGACATCTGAAACAGAAAACACCATCAAGGAATGCTTTTAACTGTTGGTGAGGGCTTGAAAGAGTTAAATTTCTTCCAAACATGCAATGCAATGAACAAGTCATTTTTTTAATTAATAATACCATGAAACATAGCTTCATCAATGTCAACTTGTCACAATACAAGATATCCTAAAACCTTTAGATTTAACTACAAACTGACATAACTACATTTCTCAAAGTCCTTCGACACCATCCAACATGACAAACTCCTACATAAGACAGATGCCTACAGGGTTAAAGGTCAGATCAACAACTGTTTGTCATGGACAAAATGATAAACATAGTAGGGAAGGCCCAAGGGGAACTCTCCTAAAGGCTACATGTAGAAACAGAAAAAAGGCACTGCACCTACGACATACCAGATACAGCAAAATCCCAGATCCGGTCATTAGCTGATGACTGCTTTATAAGGCGATTTAATCACCAGAAGAAAATGTGACTTTACAAAAAAATCTTCAGAAACTATATGGGACACTTACATCAAAAAAATCTTCAGAAACTATATGGAACCCTTACATCAAACAATAAATCAATGTCATAACAAAAATACAAAGACAAGCACTCTTTTATTAGAAAAGACTACCAGGGAACGAGGGATGTGTAAAATTTGTGAAAAAGTTTGCGCACCCACCGCCACACACACCCCTTAATGGAAACATACTTTTCTCTTTTCTGACTATATATCTTTTTCAAAAAGTTTGGCCCCACCAATAATTGAAACGTTCCTATTGCCATTTAGGCATAGTTTTATATAGAAATAACCCAATGTGAAGGGTCGTTCATATACAAGGTTCGTTCATATACCATTGGAAAGCATTTTTTTTTTACTCTTGTTATTATTGAGATATTAAAGGTACTGTCTACTCAGGCCCTCCTCTGGGCATCGCCAATGGCGCAAGAAAAAAGAAAATGGCTCTAAATTTCAAACTTTGGCGAAAGTGTTTGGCGACATCGAAATTGCCAAAGAGCCAAACTTGTTTAATTTCTCTGCTGTAATCGGCCTGTTACAAATAGACCGCAACACTAATCACCGTGACGAGTGTACATTGAATGTAGTCTAAAACAATATAACTAACCAATTGACACCTACCATGCGCGAACACTTAACATTAAATAAACAAAGCTGATAACCTTTAGCAGTCATCGAAATTAGGATTTCAAACCACAAGCCCTTGTATTCTTGATTTTGAACAAGCCCGGATAAAAACGAACAAGCCCGGAAAAAAGTTGAAAAAAAACCAGTATACTCACTATGGTCTTATATAATAGTAACATTTATTCAAATTTGATCATGGGAATGTTTATTTCAATCTCTACAATATCGTAAACAGTGCACTTCATAACAAAACTCGAGGATATTATGACTGTCAGGGGACGAAATATATTTTACTGTATACTCGTCGAAGGACGAGTGGCATTGACATGTTACTCGTCCTTATAGGATGTTTAGTCATCCTGCTCATATTGTCAAAGTAGTCAGATACCATCATTTTACACTATTATATGTAAATAAAACAAAGGGAAACATCATGTTTTTTTTTCTTTATATAAATCAATGAAAATTATGAAACTTTGACCAGTATTATAGACATTCATAGACTATAGTTCACTACAGTCTGCTCATGGCCAGTGCTCAAGAAATAGGATAGCCCGACGCCCGGGGCTCCTCGAAATCCAACAGGCCTGTCTCATTTTGCAGACGAGGAGCCCGTCGGGCCTGTCTAAAAAAAAAAAAAAAAAAAAATCCCCAAAAACATCAGTTTTACTGGATCTCAAGCTCAAGTTCCTCAAGACAAAATACTCCCATGTGTATTGTGAACTGTGAAAACACTTGCAATAAAGTAATTAAAATGTGTTATACACACATTGAAACAATAAGAAGTTTGAATATTTTGCCTGGCTTCGTGTCGGCAGTTTGTCACAACTTTGAGGTCGACAATTGTTGACATAAAACTCATTATTCTGCTATTAGGGTTGTGTTTCCTTTCCTTTGTGATAAGAAATACCGTTTTTGTCATTAAAAACACACTAATGCATGGAAAAAAAACATTATTGATGGTATTTCGATTGAATGTTTTTGAAATGTTCGGGTCGAGTCATAGTAGTTCGGGTGGTACATAATTTCGGATATATTATTATTTTTTTTACATAATCAAATAAGAAAAACTGTCCTTTACAAATACATGTTGGTGGAAAGAAAAATATATATACTGTATATGTATAAATACAGATATAAAGTATATTTCTATTCATTATTTAAGGTGTAAGGAGTTCCTGGAATCCTACTTTTAAATGAATTCTAGTCTATGCTCCTAATTCTTTACTTGGAGAAAGTGGTGACAAAAAGAAAAAATATAGCCAGAGGAGGCTCTGATAGTCTCATAAAACCTGATTAAAAATTTGGCTCCAAGTTTAGCTCCAGTTTCACCAAGTCGGCTCTGATTATTATCGTTTGGCAAAAGTGCTAGTACTCTCCTTTGCATTGGTTATAAATTACTATGTAATATTCTATTCTAACATATTTTAAACGAAATGGTAAATAAGTCCGCTGACCAGGGAGCATAAAGTGGTAGCAAAAAGAAAAATATAGTCAGAGGAGGTTCTGAGCTTGATTAATACATACGTATTAACAAAATTAATGTGTGTTATAAAAGTGAATAAAGACACATTTCCAATAAGAAAAAAATATTGGACCTTTCCATTTTAAATCAGGGCCTGTCCATTTCATATCAGGGCCTGTCCATTTCAAATCGGGGCCTGTCCATTTTCAGAAGCAACAAGCCCTGGGCCTGTCTCTTAAAATAATTTTCTTTGAGCACTGATGGCCATTACAGTTACTCTGGCATGGTATATATTTTCCCCCTTCTCCTGTGAAAAATTCCCCTTAAAAAAAATATATTTATTACAAAATGTTAAACTCCAATACAGGAAAACAGCATACTTTTTGCAATTCCCCTTCCTGAAGGCCCTGGTCCCAGTCACGTCACCTAAAAGGCGACTAGTAAAAGGTGACTAGTACCCTTAAAAATTTCCCCCGTGAAAGGGTTATTTGTATAACATTCAAATACCGTAACGTTCGGCGCTCCGTAAAATTAGAACGGAAGTCGCATTTTAGAATGTCTCAAAATGCGTCAATTTCCCAATCTACGGTTGACTTAAATTGCATTTTATCACTGAATAAACAGAGTTGCGACTATTTAAACGCTTAATAAACTATGTAGGAACTATTTTCTTTATTGGTTTTTTTTCTACTGAAATGTTACTCGTCCTCTTGGACGACCGATTGATGGGTTTCACTCGTCCGGATTCGAAATTTCAATCGTGCGGACGAGTGGAATTTTTGTGCGGTGACTATTTTATGGATATTACTACCGGCAAATCAACAAGCCCATCGGGCTTGTGTTCTTGTATATTGGACAAGCCCGGCAGGCATTTTACCAGTCTCGGGCTTGCAGGCTTGTGCTAATTTTGACCACTGCTGTAGTGTTCCGGTAATTAACTTAATCCCTAAATATCAACTGATGACTGTCATTTTCGTCTAGTGGGGTAATCAAGTCTCTCATGCAATACCTTGCAACAATAAAGTATTACACCACTGAATAATATCTAGCCAATCAGGTTCTAACCAATCGAACACAAATAACACCTCATTGATGGACTAGACAGTGTTCCCATTCACGCACATATATGACTCACGCATGAAAACAAAAAATCACGCACAGAAAACTGACCTCGTACCTGCATGCACGCACAGAAAAAAAAAATGTTGTCAACTTGAATATTACACTGTGCTGTGTATTGTAATGCCTTCAGTAGCAAATAAAGTATGTTGAAAGGTTTAAAAATCTTAAAAATTCATAGTGTACCCCCTAAATTTGTAGTGTACCCCCAAAATTTAACAGTAGGTGGTACAAATGAAAAAGTCAGTGGGAACACTGCTAGATCCACGTGACATTTGTTTTGTTTTTGTTCATTCATAATTTCGAGGTGTATGAATCTGGATTTCACAAAAAAATGCAAACATATTACACAAAACACTGGTTTATTAATCAGTTTCCAGGAGGTTTTACGTGTATTTCATTACCAAAATATGTTTTTAATGTATATGGCAGTTCATCTTTTCAAAATAGATTAAAAAAGACGTAAAGATAAGCGTATGTCATGGGTTTCGCGGTTCCGGAAATACGGAAAAAAGGCAGGTTCTGAACTTTCTACTGATATAAAGGCCTACCTATACATCATAAACAATCAAATGAAAGCCTCTATGTATGATTCCTGCTGTCATTAGCAGGGCTTCCACTAAGGTTCAAATTTAGGAAGTTCGAACTTCCTGTGTATCAAATTTGGAAGTTCATGGGGAAAATTTAGGAAGTTCCAGTGTTTGGGCATGGCATTCATAGCCTTTGAGTCAGTGATTCCACGTGGTAGTGAGGGAAACAACACATCTAAATTGTTAAAAAGAAAAAAAAGATAATTATAATCATCTATATGTTTATAAAAGAAAATATTTGATGACCTCATTATATAAACGGTTTCAAACTAAAAATACTTAATTTCCCTTTGCGTGCCATACCCCACCCACAAGTTTTATACAGTAAATTACATTTTGCAAACAGTTTTCAATTTATCAGTCCAGGAAAGCTTTTAAATTGGCATACATTAATGAAAGGTATGTAACACTGTCAAGTGTAGGAATAAATGTAACAGATTCTTTAATTTATTATCAAAGCAATCGATTGTTTTTGCCAGTGATAATTTCACTTCCGTGTTTAGTCTCCATTTGCGAAGAGTTCTCTCCCCTAGGTTAGCTCCCCTAGGTTAGAGATTATTAAATATTGTTTGTCGTACTTCGTTTCTGTTTGTAACTTTGATAAATACATAGAAAAATGACACAAAGATATAAAAGAAATAGCCTTAAAAGTATAATCTGTTTGTGTAAGGAGTTTCAACTTTGTGGTTAATAAATATAAATTAAGCAATTTGGCATTCATTTTGTGAAATGCGCGGCTAGGCCAATTATCTAATTAACACACTCTCCTCTCACCAGTCACGCGTGTGACCCTTGATAAAAACTGGGCAAAACCGGATTTACCTGTCAATTACAGGCTCCACTGAGTTTTAATTGCTTTACAACTTGTTACGTCGGCAGTCTCAACTGAAATTAGATTGGATGGGCGGGGCTATAATCGGTAGTTTACAGATTATGGGACGTCCGTAGTAAACGATCGCGGCGTACTTTGAAGTTTTTGGAAGTAAGCTGTACGCCTTTGATGTTAATTTTCGCCGTACAACTACGATTTTTGGACGTAATTTACGGCCGTACGCCCATTAACGGAAGCCCTGCATTAGGTTCAGCTAGTTGATTTAAGCAAACATGCGATGTAGAAACTTTCCAGATATTGGGGGTTCGAAAACATATATATATATATAAATCATTTTTATTAATATTGTTTGGTTTTCTTAATTTCATTCCTTAGTGTACAAGATATAAACCAAATCTCTTATTTTCACATTTAAAATACATTTATACATAAAACTCTAGAAGAAATATGGCTTGGGCCATTAGAGCCAAATGGCTCTAATTTCTCCAATTTGGCTCCAAGTTTTTTCATTCGGCGCAAGTGCTGGCGCAGGAAAAAAACTGGTGCGGTAGCTGTTTGGTTCAGTACATTAGCGCATTTTAACGAAATTCCTATAAATAAAGCATGTGTAACACATATTATAAACTGTATGAAAATAGTAGAGCGCAATAGTCTAAGGCTGAAACGTTTACATGTGTGCACGTTTACGTGTACAATTCTGGTCCTAAACGTTTACAAAATCTGTAAATGGTTACGAGTATTCTATCGTCATGGTTTGTTTTAATATCATAGTTGTAGTGCGTACTCATTTCAGTATAGTATCGTTAATTCGTAATTTCATGATATCATGATGACAGCATGATCAAAGTTCATTTGAGATTACCCCCAATCCGGTTGATTTCATCATGTCCCGCAAAATGTAAAACATGTTTCTAAATATAGAAATACGCTCCTTATTTGGAAAACGTAGTACAGAACGAGATTCTCGTCCATGTCGTGACTAACAATGGCCAACAATTGGAAAATGTTTGAGTGGCCGGCTGATAATTTTGATTCGCAACATCGTAAGTTCGTAACTAGGATTGTCGCCAGCTTTCAGTTATGTTGAAATTTCAAGTACTTACGTTGGTGTCAACATAATTTAAACATTATGATAGTCCATACTTGCCAACTGTACCGATTCTGGCGACACTGACCCAATTTTGAATTCCGAAATACTGAAAACAACTTGAATTACAGTAAGTGTTTGAGTAAGTTTAATGTCATTTTGGACCCCAGAATGCGGAAAACTGCGTCTCAGAATCAAAAACAATTCCCGGGGGGGGGGGATGCACGTTTACGGTTTGTGTACAATGCCTCGTGTACACGTTTACTCAATTTAGTAAACGTTTCAGCCTTACACACTTCAGCTGATGGTGTGGGCTGTTTATAAAATATACACAGGTATGCACAAAATCTGGCAGATAAAAATAATAGTTTAAACTACAATAACCTTTTTATTACTGAATGGATTTTGATAATTTAAACGGCATTATTCTTGTTTTTCCTTTCCTCGTTCGAAGTGCTGCATTCAAGTGGTTAATATGCATTAAATTAATTAAGCAACAGTCTTAATCAGACAACAGTAAATGATAAACACTCGGCAATTTTGTGCACTCAAGTAAATCAAGGGGAAAAGTGTGGCCGGTACGGGACTCGAACCCGGGACTCCTTGCTTACAGGGCGAGTGCTCTAACAACTGAGCTAACCAGGCCCCCAGGTACCCAATATCACCACACTCCTACCCCTTTTAACTTTTAAGAGCTAGCCCTGCTATTCCGGTCTCTACGACCCCCCGGTGCCGCTATCCATAGTTCACCGAAATATCCTCATCGCTAATGAAGTAAACCTAGAGAAAAAGTGCAGCCAGTATGGCACTCGAACCCCGCTTATAGGGCGAGTGCTCTACCAACTAAGCTAACCGGGCCACTGGGTACCCAATATAACCACTCTTCCGCCTTTTAACTTTTAAGACCTAGCCCACCTTTTCTGGTCTCTCAGACCATGGTGCCACTATCCCGAGTTACTGAAATAACATAGTCACAAATGAAGTAAGCCAAGGGGAAAAAGTGTGGTTGGTACGGGATGAAGAATTTCCAAGTAGGTAGTGCATATTTAGTTAAAGCAGTGTTGCACAAAACAAATAATGACTCAATCGCTGAAACTCGAAACTAACGAAAGAAATTATGACAAAAAGGTATAGGCAGGAATAAATTACGAGTCGATTATGTAAACAAGTAATCGCTGTCCGAAGATTTCAAACTCGTCTTAAATAAGCTGAGCTATTTACTCTTATATTTCTTTCTGTATAATATCGTAACGGAAGTTAGATACAAACTGCCGGTCGCAAACTGCCAAATCTGCAAAATTCTGATTTTTTTACACAAAAAACTTTCAAATGGAATATCTTAACATTTATAAGGATCTAAGACCTATTATCGTGTTTAACATATAGAGAACATTCTATATGTATTTTACAATATCAATGAATGAGAACGACTGTTTACTTTGGCAGATGATTGGAGATTTATCTCTTTCTTTCCCCAATCTTCGTTATGTCTGAAAAAAACTCTAAACCGGAAATGGATAAACCACCAATTTAATAGCGGTATTGAACAAAATGAAGCGCAATGAATCCAAATTAACCAACCGTACCGACAAATGTATCGAATACAACTTACTTAGAGATCCAAGACAATGCGTCATTTGTTCTAGTTTGTTTTCCACTGGGACGGTATGTAGCAATTGGCGTTAATGTTATGATCTAGGGAGTGTTTGTTTTACTAAATTCAATCGCTTAAATTCAATCTTGGTTGAGATCGACTCTGACTTCAAAGAATCTGTATGGTGTGAACACAGACCTAATAACATTATTACTGTAATACTGTAATACTGTCGTCGAGGCCACTCATAAACCGTCGTTTCTTAGGCCCATTTGGATTGTTTATAAATTTTCTGGTAATGTCGATAAGACTATTCTGACTTCCGGTTCCCTTTTGTCTTTTTAGGTTATAATGTCTTTTTGTTGTTGTTTCATTTCATTAGTTGTTAGGCCTAAATTTGGAAGGATGTTGCGCCCAATGTTTGTTTAGCCTACTTTTGAATGAATTTAAGGTGGGTGCCTCAGTTACTGTGTTAGGTAGTTTGTTCCAAGAATCTACCACTCTATAAGCAAAGGATTTCCTCCTAATATCAACTCTTGCTCTTTTCTTATATAATTTATGAGAGTTTCCCCTAGTGCCAGTATTCGGGGCCATAGTGAACAGTTTATTTTTATTTACCTCATTGATGTTATTTAAAATGTTGTAAACCTGAATCACATCGGCTCGCTCTCTTCTATACTCCAGGGTTGGTAGTCCTAACATAGTAAGTCTTGTGTGGTATGGAAAGTTGCTGAGGTTACCCACCATTCTGGTAGCTCTTTTTTGGACATTTTCTATAGTGTTAATGTCCTTCTTGAGATATGGGGACCAGACAACTGTAGCGTATTCCAGGTGGGGTCTAACATGGGATTTATATAGGCAGAGGAACATTTCTATGTCCATATATGTAAAGGTTTTAAATATTAGTCCTAGGTTCCTGTTAGCCTTAGAGACTTTCCCACTTATATGGTTAGAAAACTTTAACTTAGAGTCCAAGGTTACCCCTAGGTCCTTTTCCTGCATTACCTTAGTAATTTTTTCAATTTTATTTATTTGATCTTTGATAAAATACACATTGTTTTCATCGTCATTCATTCCAATGTGAAGGTGTTTACATTTTTTGGCATTGAATATCATTTTCCAGTTTTTAGCCCAATTGCATGCATTACATATATTATCCTGTAAATTCTGTATATTACTTGGGTCACTAACGCATGTATAAAGTTTTGTATCGTCTGCAAACATTTTAGTAGTGCAGGAAATTGCTTCGGGGAGGTCATTGATATATATCAAAAACAATATGGGCCCTAGAACACTGCCCTGAGGAACCCCACTTGTGACATCCATGAGGCCCGATTCCTGCCCATTTACTACTACCCTTTGTTTTCTGTTAGTTAAAAAGTCTTCTATCCAGTTATAAAGTTTGCCAGAAATTCCCATGGCTCTAACTTTTCTAAGTAGACTTTTATGGGGGACTTTATCAAACGCCGCTTTGAAGTCAAGATAGATGACGTCTACATCTTCCCCATTATCGATGGCTTCCGACCAGTCATCTATACATTCTAACAACTGAGTAGCACAGGAGCAGCCCCGCGTGAAACCATGTTGATGTATTGATATAAGAAGATACCTAATGAGGTGGTCGACTAGTTCCACTTTAACAATCTTTTCCATGATTCTACATGTTATTGGTGTCAGACTAATTGGTCGATAATTCTCTGGTTTAGACTTTTTTCCAGCTTTAAAGACTGCAGTTACATTAGCAGTCTTCCAGATTTCAGGTAATTTCCCTTCATCCATTGATTTCTTAATTAGTTGTGTAAGAGGTACTGTCAATGTATTTGCACATTCTTTAAATACTCTAGGATGCAGGTTATCAGGTCCCTGGGATTTCGATGCCTTTATATCATTTAAAATTGTTTTTATTTTTTCTTCTGTGATGTTTATATTGATAAGCTTAGTTATGTTTGGTTTTTCCTCTATAGTCGGAATCATTTCAATGTTTTCTTTGGTAAAAACCGAGGTAAAGTGATTGTTTAATATTTCCGCCTTTTCCTTATCACTCCTTGTTAGCTCTCCATTGGGTTTTTCTAAGTTACAGACCGATATTTTGGTTTTGGTATTTGACCTTACATACTTCCAAAATAGTTTGTCATCCGTTTTAATTTTTAGTGCCAGATCCTTTTCATAATCGTATTTGCATCTTCTTAATTCATAAACTACGTTATTTCTGGCAATTTTATAATCATTGTAGTTGTTCTCATTTTTACAGTGTTTATACTTAGTCCATTTCCTATGCTTTATCCTAATGACATTTATTGCATTTTTGTCTACTAAAGGGTTATTCCTGTTAGGCCTAGGATTAGCTCTACTCACTGGTATTGAGTTATCTAATGATTTTGTTATGGTTTCAGCAAAGCTGCTCCAGGCCTCAGTTATTGGTTTTTCCACTATGACGTCATTCCAATTTATGTCACCCAAATCACTATTTAACTGAGTATAGTCTCCTTTATGGAAGTTCAGTTTAACTGTCGTATTGACTTCAAGGTCTATATAACAATTAAATATAAAAGTTAGGATTAGATGATCACTTTTTCCTAGACTTGGGTTATATTTGATAGATTCTATCATGTTTTCCTGATTCGTTAAGACAAGGTCCAAAGTTGATGGTTCATCATCAGCTCTATATCTAGTTGGTTCAACAACTTGCTGAAACAGAAATTTGTCTCTGATGCATTCAAGAAATACATTAGCAGGATGCTCTTCCCTACATGTAGTTCTCATCTCGTTCCATATTATTTCTTTATAGTTAAAATCTCCCATAATTAACACGTGGGAGTACTTGTTATGTAATACATGTCCAAAAAGACCAGGCAAGTTGAGGTTATTCTCATTATCACTATTGGGACTCCTATAAACACATCCTATTATCATTTTGTCAGTATTATGGAGATGTACTTCACACCAAATTGATTCCGTATAAAGAGTATCAACTTCAACCAGAATTGAATTTAATGTTGTTTTTATATAAAGCACTATCCCTCTACCTGATTGTAGGTCCGAGATGTGCATATCATATCCTTCTAGTTGGAAGAATTCTTCACATTGTACTATGGTTGTGTAAATATATGTACCAATGCAACCTTTTTATTTGTGATAAAAATATATATTTGATAATTAGTATACCGATAATAGAACACAGTCTTTAGTGTATTTCGTTAAGTTTCGATCCTATTTCAACTAAAGGCTGCGCTCAATGCCTTGTCGTATACTATTTATATTATTGAGCGTCGTAGACACAGCTTTCAATACTCGGAAAGGTGTTTCAGGCGATTTGTTCAATATCTACAAGTATGAGCACTAGTTAAGGTTTTGTTGTTGTTGTTTACTCAACTACTATTAAATTGTTGTCTTTACATAACATGTAATCACTATTGTATTATTACATATATAATTTTACAACATTAGCCATTAACAGTTATATATAGGTAAATGTCTATATATAAATATCTAAGTACATAAAAACAGACTTAATAAAACTGTTAAATCTATATAAATTATGATACCAAACAGATGACTTTCTGTAAAATAAGTAACTGAACTGTTAAAAATTGAATAAATGTAAAAATTAATAAAGTTAAAAGTGAATGTATTTATTTTTTTGACTCATGTACTATTTTTCTCAACTATCATTAATAATATGTAAATAGTCGTTTCCTATTAGTTCCGTCATTGTGTTATGTATTTATACATGTATGTTATTGCTGTAATTTGCTTTATCTGTTCACTGATTTGTGAAATTAAGCAGTTTGAAATAAAGTAAAGTAAAGTGTTTTGGTAAAATCTCGCAAATAGCAATAATGTCATAATAATTAGAATCTATTAATAGCAAGAGTTCCGTTTTTTTTTCTTTAGTTAAACAATCAGCATTAGTATAAAGAACACTCAAACTGCCTACCCTATTGGTCACTACATTAGAGTTAGATTTATTAAAAACACTTCCATTATTTGGAATAAAACTATTGTCCTATTGGTTATTTAATTGGGGATAAAGTTTCACTGGTGGTTGTAAATGAAAAATCATTTACTGTGTCAGCCGGTATCTGTGTGAATCCGCCCACAATTGTTTCGTCCAACCCTATGGTGTCAGAGAGATATATATTTTTGGGGTGATGGTTTCTAGGAACTGTACTATCACCAGGTATGTGTTCAATTGCACTATCAGACAAATTTGCACTATTTAAGTAGTTTGCGAGATTACTTCCAGTGTTTTTTGTAATTGTTCTAATATCCAAATTGGATTGACTCGGCTGAGTTTCCATTTGTTCTGGCAATCTTTCACTTCGTTTGACAGCAGCCTCCATTCTGCTTCTTTTTCTCTCTTCCCTCTGAATTACAGTGAGGTCTCGACTAAGGATCACTCTTTTGAATTCGTCGGCCACTTTGGTTCCTATATGCTTAGCATTGATTAGGAGGAACTTCCTATGTTTCTTATGTTCCAGAGTAACTTTAGTCACTCTGTTGATACCGGGTGTTGGTTTCCCTAGTCTATATAAGGCTACAATTGAAAGGTCTTCAAGACCCAAATTACTCGATATTGAGATTATTTTGTCCTTGTCGGCATCTTTATCGGAGTTAGTAGACTCACATAGGTTAAAAAACACTAGATTCAGTTCTCTTTTCTTCCTATCTTCCATTTCTTTGCATCTCTCTTCGACTAATTTGTTCACGTCTTCCATAATATCTGAGACCACTTCTTTTTTTACATCTTTAAGTTTGCTATCAATTTCATTAGAAGTGTTGTATGCAATTTGGTCAATTCTATTTTCTACCGCCTCCATTCTTAGATTTTGGCTTATTTGTATTTCTTTCAGCATAGTGGTAATATTCCCAAGAGTAGGTGCGGTAGCCTTACACGATTTGCAGTTCCAAATAAAGTCATCAATTTCACCATTCTGAATACAGTTAAAAGCAGTTTTAGTTATTCCTGTGCAATTTAGGCAATATTTAAGAGAGCATCCGTTACATACGAGATAGCTGTCCTCCATTTTTAGCTCCATGTCACATTTAGTACATGGGTTTATCAAAGAATGTGGGCTTCGTCTAGTTCTTTTACTTCCACCTCCACCCGTTAAGTTAAAGAGACTTTTTGGTGTACTAAAGCCCGATGCCATAATTACAGAGTAAGTCTATACTAAGATTAAGAGATTGATAGCCATCACAGCAAGTTTACAAGTATATATATAGTGACAAAAAGTGGGCACTTCCAGAGGTAGAGCAGTCCCCACTCTCCAGGAGATGTCCACCCTGTGTACTAATTAGATGGGCTTATCATTAAAGTTTGTACCCTCGTAACGTCACAAGTAGAGTTAGATTCTTGATTAGAGGTAGGGCAGTCCCCACTCTCAACAGATAACACGTGCCCCCATGCCAGTGTTCCTAAACCAAACGGCATTAACTAATGCAAATTTTTTTGAATATTTTGTGTAGCCACTTCCTGGCTACAATCGGGATAGGATGAACCCCATCTAAGAGAAGTACTGAGCTGTTAGAATATCTCGTTACAGATCCTCGTTTGCGACTATGCACGAAATCACAGGCGAACTTGGGAGAGTTAAAACTTAATTGTTCATTATATGACGCTATTGATGCATTCAAATTATTGATTTGGATATGTAGCTCTTTATCGTTTATACTTTCCCAATCAATTTGACCTTTTTTCCTATTCCAGTCCCTAGTGAATATAGGGGGGATTTCTAGGATACCTACGTGTATGTTTGGATAGGTTTTATTTAAGACGACCAGTCTTTCCAGAATGGGGTTAACCACAGCAACGAGTTCTTCTGAACTATCATATTGGGGGGAAATAAATTTACCGTTTTTTTTTGTTACATCACATGTAAAGTGCCAGAATAGAACTGTTGCCTCTATATTATTCTTTGATATCTGGCCAATACTTGACTCTAAGACTGTGTCTGTGATGTGAAGTAAGACTCCACAATACTGATAAACATATAATAGGGTGTGTATATAAAGCCCCAATAGTGATAGTCCTAATAGTCTAAAAATGCCCGGTCTTTTTGACAAAAGTTTAACTAACGCGTAGTCCCACGTGTCAATTATGGGCGATTTTCACTTCAAACAAATCAAGTGGGGGTGATTTCAGAACTACTTGTGGGGATAAGCATCCTGCAAATATTTTCTTCGAACGTATCAGAGATAACTTCCTGCACCCAGTACGAAAAAGACACTTTAAAATTCAACATGAAGCAGCTCGCATCGTCACTGGATCAACGTCTATTCGTAATTTATATACCGAAATTGGGTGGTTACCATTAGAAGACCGAAGAAAATACCAAAAAATAATAATTGTTTTTAAGGTTAAAGCTGGTTATTTGCCTGAATATTTTGCAAATTTATTCCCTGACATAGGTGCTCCTTACAACTTAAGAAATGATAATGATTACGTATCTATTCATATGAGAACGCAGCTATCTAGTAATTCGTTCATTCCCTCGTGTATATCGTTATGGAATACAATACCTGAACAAATACCAAATGCAGACTCATTTTATGCTTTTAAAACTCGTATTACAAATCAATACTTTAATCCGCCCAAAATACCTACTTTCTATTTTTCCGGATGTCGTAGATCGTCTATATTTCAAGCACGGGTAAGAAACAAATGCAGTAACCTGAACTACGATTTGTTTATAAACAAAACCAAAGAAAACGCAACCTGTGAGAAGTGTTGGCATGAAAAGGAGGACGCCGAACATTATTTTATGCAATGTCCGTTTTATTTAAATGAACGTCTTCGTCTTTTTCATGCTACCCGTCCATTTCACCCGCTTAGCGTTCGTGTATTTTTATTCGAAAAAGATAGTTATACAGATAAAGATAATAACATTATGTTTAATCAATACTAAACGTTTTGATAACGACAAGACATTATATACACTATTATGACGTTCCGCAGTGAACAGTGTCAAGAGGTTATTATAAACGATGTTACAAAAATACTTTTGTATTATTATCTTAGGTCAACTACAAGAGGCGGTCGGAGAGTGTAAACTCCGAGTATGTGACGAGTCTTTGCTGCACAAACTCCAGGCTCTGGAAAAACCAACTAACTGTGGCTACACAACCACAGCATCATCATTCATTCCTTCTTGTTTAATATTTCCTTGAACTTTATTCTATTAACTCCTCTCCGTTTTTATGGGTGGGGGGAGTGTGTGTGTGTGTTGGGGGGGGGGGGGGGGGGGGCGGGTACTTTAATCGCACCATCCATCCGTCCGTCCTGCCGTCCGTCAGTCCGCAGTTCGTGTCCGGACTGTACCTTCAAAACCTCTGCAGGGATTTTTAATTAACTTGGCAAAAGTGATCACCATAGCAAGAGGATGTGTCGCGCGCAAACCTCAAAGGTCAAGGTCACACTTGCAGTTCATAGGTCAAAAACAGGTACGCAATTTCGTGTCCGGACCGTAACGTCACAGGATTTTTAAATAACTTGGCACAAGTAGTCACCATAACAAGGTCATACTTGGAGGTCAAAAGTAAAATCGTGTCCGGTCAATAACTCTGGAATTCATGGACGGATTTTCAAATAACTTGGCACAAGTGCTCAGCACAACAAGACAATGTGTCGCGCACAAAATCCAGGTCTGTGGCCCCAAGGTCAAGGTCACATTTAGAGGCCAAAGGTCAAATCGTGTCCGGCCAATTGTGCATGCCTGGACGGATTTTCAAATAACTTGGCACAAGTGCTCACCACAACCAATTTAAACGTCGTGTCGCGCACAAAATCCAGGTCCGTGGCTCCAAGGTCAAGGTCATACTTAGAGGTCAAAGGTCACTTCGTGGGGCATTTGTCACTTACAGTGATATTTCTTGTTTTTCTTCTTTTGTTCACCGAAAAAAATATTTGAATATTTTATGTTAATTATATTGCCATCTTGCTGACTGTTAATTACAATACTATTGGGACGGGCCTTTATTAATGTTGGAAGAACTTGTGGCCCAACCCTTTTGCTTGAATATAGAAGAAAAGCAATAAAATATGATTAAAGTAACTTTCTCTTTCGGCATGGTGTTGAACCAACTAGATATAGAGCTGGCGATAAAAGGAAGGGTGGCATAAAAAGCAACTACCACTTAGGTTAAATTACATCAATATAACAAAGGAAATTGTCAACAAACTACTAAATGAAATTAGGTCTTCTAAATCCCAAGGTCCAGATAACCTCCACCCTAGAATGCTCAAAGAATGTTCAAATACATTGACTGCACCCCTTACAACTCTGCTTAAAGCTATAGACGCTATACAAAAACTGATACTAACTCATGAATAAGTCACGGGTGAAGTAGTTTCAAAAATATCGGTATATAAGCCAGAAATCGATGCGTAAAATATCACGTTTTATCTAGCCTTCGTACAGGTAACATCGATAATATACGGCTTCCGAATATATTTTATAAAAAAAAAAGAGTTGCCGAAAACGTTATTTGAACCAGGGTCTTTTACGTAATATGGCGGTTTTACCCCTACACCACGGACTCTTGTTGGAATAGAGCAGCATTTTTAACACTAAATAATCATTATGTTATAACTATATCACAACTTATCATCCACTAAACAAAGGTTCTGAGACGGAATCTTAGTTAAAGTAATAATAAATAGTATTACGTACACCACGCATGGTTATTTACACGTGTGAATGATGGAGTATATACTCATACATATTGAGAGTGCTTCAAATATGGTAAGTTATTTTGCATCATAATATATGTTACTAAATATACCGCATTCTCAAGAATTCGCCATAGCTCAGTGGTAAGCATGTTGGACTGTACTCTAGAAGGTCGTGTGTTCGAGTCACCAAAGAGGCAAAAATAATAATCTTGTAACTCGTAATGATGTATGTATGATGTGCACTGCTCGATGTCTATAAAGTAAATGATGTCCTGCGTTAAACTTGATCGCTTAAATTCCCGATTTCGCCATGAGCTGGTGAACATGAAGTTAAAAATAAAGACACGCCTACAAAGAAGAAAATGATTTAAATGCAGGTTCTGTAGCTTTAAGAAATCCATGGATGAAGGAAAATTACCGGAAATATGGAAAACAGCTAATGTAACTGCAGTCTTAAAATCCGGGAAAAGTCGAAGCCGGAAAATTATCGACCAATAAGTGTAAAAAATAGTCTGAGTACAACTTGTTGATCATCTCATCATGAACTTACTTTTCTCTCTTGTTTATGGTTGTTGCTTCCAAGGGACCACCTTTCCAGTATTTATTGACATTCGCACTAGCGTTTGCTTTATTTTTCTCTCTTGTTTGTGTTTGTTGCTTCCAAGGGATCACCTTTACAGTATTTATTGACATTCACACTAGCGTTTGTTTAGTGCAATGTGGCGGCCGTAAAAAGTCGCCCCGACTACAGGTCAGTAGTGTTATTATTTACTGGTCCTTTGGGATCATCAAGTCCATTCTGTGTTGCTTTAACGTAGAATATGGTAGGCGGTGTGAGAGGTGTTGCATCTTATAATTACCTCTCATGAACAGACTTAATAAAACCGAATCTGCTACTTTTCTCTCTTGTTTGTGTTTGTTGCTTCCAACTTTTCAGTATTTATTGACATTCACACTAGCGTTTGTTTAGTGCTGTGTGGCGGCCGTAAAAAGTCGCCCGACTACAAATCAGTAGTGTTATTATTTACGAGTCCTTTGGGATCATCAAGCCCATTCTGTGTTGCTTTAAAGTAGAATATCGCTTACGCCGGTGCTAGGAGGCGTGTGGTGTTGCATCTTATAATTTCCTCTCATGAAAAATCGAGTCTACTATTTTTCTCTCGTTTATGTTTGTTGCTTCCAAGCGATACCTTTTCAGTATTTATTTCTACTGTTAATTCATCAACATGGTTTCATATTGGAGTGTCTTGATGACTGATCAAAGGCTACGGATATCGTTGAAAAAGTTGACGTCATTTATCTTGACCTTAAAACGATTTTTGACAAAGTCTCCCACAAATGTTTACTGGGTAAGGTAATAGGTAAAGTCCACTGGTATAACTGGCAAACTATATGAGTGGAGTGAAGACTTCCTGACAAATAGAAAACAAAGGGTAATGGTAAATGGGCAAGTCTCAGATCTCAGAGATGTCACAAGCGGGGTTCCTCAGGGCAGTGTTCTTTGGTGTGTTTTGTTCCTTATTTATATCAATGACATCCGAGATGCCATGTCCTGTGCCACCAAACTGTTTACTGACGACACTAAACTGTACACGTGTATAAATAACCCACAACGTGCGCTGTGCCTACAGGATAGTATTTTCACCGCATATTAAAAAATTCACTCGACCATACCCCATCCATTTTTGAGTTGTCACTGAATGTTCCATTACTCTCTTAATTTCTAGTGTATACATATTCATGGGTCTGTGTGTAATACTTCGGCAGTTATCCCGCAACATGTGTATATGTGCATGTCAGGCCATGGCCAACTTAATCTTTGACCTACTGACACCAAAAGCTGAAGAAGAATGCACCTATGAAATTTCACAAGTTACACTTCCGCAATTTTGGTCGAGGCGACCTTTTGACTCCAAAGGGTTTCTCCTGTCGCAATGGGCAATGCACCTTTGTTTCTCCTGTCGCCGTAGTCAATGCACCTTTGTTTCTCCTGTCGCCGTAGTCAATGCAAATTTGTTTCTCCTGTCGCCGTAGTCAATGCACCTTTGTTTCTCCTGTTGCCGTAGTCAATGCACCTTTGTTTCTCCTGTTGCCGTAGTCAATGCACATTTGTTTCTCCTGTCGCCGTAGTCAATGCACCTTTGTTTCTCCTGTCGCCGTAGTCAATGCACATTTGAAGGTTCTTGAGCCTAGGTGTTATACTTCAGAAGTTATCACAAATTCACATATCCCGTAAACTGCGTGTATCTGCATATCAGGCCATGGCAAACTTGACCTACTGACCCCAAAAGCAACAGGGCTTCTCCTGTTGCCAAGGGCAATTGACATTTGAAGATTCACAAGCCCAGGTATTATACTTCGGTAATCATTTTGCAGCCAACCTCAGCACTATGAATCTCTACAGATACCCAGTCACAGGCCAAGTGATAACACATTTGTCTCTGAATCGGGAGATCACTGGATCAAGCCTATGAACACCTTTGAGTAAAACTGTACCATAAAGGGCATATGTTTTGCCATATAACTATTAGTTCACATCGTGTTAAATAACTGTCATGCCCTATATGGTTGACATTGTTCATGCCTAAAATATGTATTTGGTTGAAAATCTGACTTGACCATACCTCATCCAGTTTGGATATTTTTTTATGGCAGACCAATAGTCCAACAAACCTGCACTTTCAGTCTAGTTTGACATGTGTCATTATAATGCATAAATGCGCGTGACCTGGTAGGATAAGCAGACTGGTTAATGTCATACAATGACATGAGATAAAACCTTAATTGTGGGAGAAATATTTCATAGATGTGGACTCAGTTTTTTTTGTTTTTCTGTATTTTGACCTGATTAGTGTGCGCAACTTACCTTCCCTTTGTGATTAACATTTGTGTGAAGTTTCATGAAATTCCCTTCAGTATTCCAAAGTTATAGCTGAGACATTATTTCAGCTACTCAGGCTACTATCTGCCCTTCCCTTTGTTTAACACTGAATGCCAATGACACCTTATAATAAACGATAATTCACTGAAACTATGTTCTATTAAATAATAAAAAATATATCAGTTTCCAACAAAATCTGGGATTAGGAAAGAAAATTTAAGATTATTTTCCATATGTTGTTTTATTAAACAAATACTTTCTTAATTATAGACACTTGTCAACATATTTCTGGCAAAAAGCCATGTTCTGTTACATTGCTTACAAAATGTATATAGTTAAACAATATATCACAAATAATATTATGTCTTCAATAAAACATTCAAAGGTACAGTGGGCGATCTATCAGCAACTAGACCTACATACTGAAAATAAATTAAGAATTGAGAAAAAAAAGAAGCAAAAATACTAAAATATTAAATTGGATATGAATAAAATATGACACTTGTCTTTTAATATTAACACTGTATCGCTATAAAAATGAACAGTGTATAGGTTTATATATGTATAAGAATTGAATTGGGGTTTTAAGGCGCACCAACACATGAAAAGGTTATATGGCGCCTAAAAGGCATGAACATGCCAGGCTCATCTTCCATGTACATCGAGATAAAATATGGAAAATGGCTATCGTAGAAACTCCATTTACGCTGGAGCCACGTTATTGTTTTTCTGCCACTGCTCTTTTGATGCGAGCTAGATAGCACCTGAAACAATGCAGGGATCATGATGAAGACCTTTAACGAACATGAACAAAAAATGATAAAATGAACATGAATTTGGGGGGATTCTACCCCTCTGCCTACCCCTCCAAAAGGATCTGCAGTGGCTCTATTCTTTGCCCCATGACCAAACGGGGGCACCCGGGAACCACACGGGGCAATGTATAAGAATCAGCTTACCACTGTATCGCACTCTATATGGATATTGTATAGGTTTATATAAGCAGCTGCTTTAAAGGGTGTGGAGGCAATCTGGGAGAGTAAATGGTGACAACTACAAGAGAAAACCATCATACTGTGCTTCGGTTTCATATGAAACGTGCACATGCGTTAAACAGCAGCATTTTTTAGTTAGAGGTTGAATTATTATTTATGAAAATGTTTGGTCTGGAAAACCCAACGACTTGCCTGTTTCTAAATCATAAATATGAATTTAAATGGTGATTAAATTGCTAACACTTGTACATGTAATTCAAATCAAGTATACGTTAAGATAATTACAAGTCAAATTAAGAGAACAGAAAAACAGAATTGAGCTTAAATTTATGTACATCACGGGCATACAAACATGTGCATTAAGATGAAAGGTCACAAAGTCACAAATAATACATTGCAAGGTCTGGCCAAAGAGAAGGACACTTGTTTGCTTCAGTACATTTCTATTGTTGATGGAAAACGAATGTTAGCTGCGTTCCTACTAGTATATTAAGGTTATGGTACAAAACAAGAATTTCTAGAACCTTAAAGCATTATGTGAATTAACATTAATGTAATGACTATATAACAAAAACTAGCCGGAGTCGTCTAGTTTCCAGGACCATACTATTTCCATTAACAATATTAAATCGTACAGATCACGTGGCCTACTTAAGCGCCTTAAGTCCTAGATCGCCTCCAGTCCCTTTAGGTAACGGCAGACAGGATTATGTCCCATCAGAAGTAATATTATATCACCAGCGGTACCTTTTAGGTTGCATTAAAGTGAAAAAAGAATACACATGCAGAACTACCCTAAAACACAGGACGGGTGATAATGTTTCAGATACAAATTGAAATGAAAAAACAAAACCACTTCATTCAAATTAAGCACCAAACTTTGAAAACTGAAAAGTATACACCTGAGTATTAAGCAGACACATGACAATCTTATTTCATATTCACATTAAAATTATGTTGAAAATAAAATTCATTCAATGTTTGTATAATGTGTTTTCTGTAAAGGTGAATAACTCTTAGTCAAATTATAAATATTCAAATTTGTACATGTTTAACTTTTATTATTATTAATAATGTATTCATATTACTATAAATAGACATTAATGATTAAGGTTATTTACTTAGGAAAAACATTATGAACAGTCTTATTAAATCCTTTTCGAATTATTCTATATTTAGAATTTTGCGATTCTTGGTTTCAAAGAAACTCAAAAACTCATTGAGTGATGTCATGATAGAAACAACCAAATATTGTAAAAAAATATGAATGAAGCATTTCTGATTGGTTCCGTGATAAAAATGGACAATGAAACCAGTTTATTTAAAACCTCATTACAATCTCTTTCATTGAGTATTTACTTGACATTGAGTATGAGGTTGTGAAATCCAGAACACAAAATTCTAATAATAAATAATTCTAAAATGATTAATAGACTGTTAATGATGTAAGTTTTGATTTTTTTAAATATTTCTCAGAAACTATAAAATATTCCAAAATAAAATTTCACCTTACAAAGTAATAGTGGTTAGGATCCGCTAAAACAATTATTTTTTTTGTAAATTTTGACTTAATCTGATGCCTATGAGTTGAATTTGGTAAAACAAATCTTAGGATTGCAGCATGTCTCTTTAATAATCTCCAATCTTACTTTTCATGCTTTTACATGGATTTTCTAGATTGCACAATTATTGACATAATTAATATTAATGCAGAAAAAACCTATGTTTTCAGTATGTGATATATCTAAGACCATCATTACTAAGTATGAATGACTATATCAACCAGCACCTATACAATGGTGTCAATAAATGAAGGATAAAATACACATACAGAAGCGTAGGTGCCAGGTTAGCTATCACAGAAAAGACTCTGTAAAATAGTTTGACCAAAGACACAAGCTATCCGAAATTCCTCTCGAGAAGTCTGAAAAGCTCCTCCAAAAAGATCGAAAATTTTGTCCAACAAACTATATTACATACAAGGTATGGACACGCTGCCATTTTAGACGGGGCGGAAGTGCGTAATGTTACCATCATTCATAGACTGTTTACCCTCACATCTGCATTCGTAACTGTCATTGCAGGGAATCAGACTAAAATAGAATTGAATAATGGTACCTACACAAATCAGCGTTACGTTGTAGAATCGGGTACCAATACAATATTACGAAATTCCGCCCCCGGCTAAAATGGCAGCTGTCATACCTTGTATGTAATATAGTTTGTTGACAAAATTTTCGACTTTTTGGAGGAGACTTTTCACAACTTCTAAAGTAGTTTTTCGGATAGCTTGTGTCTTTGGTCAAACTAATTTACAGAGCTTTTCTTGATAGCAACCTGGCACCTATGTACAGAAGTGCAAGAAATGAATTTAATTGGATTTTATAGTCGCACCAACAGCTTAGGTCATATGCTGACTTTTCCATCTTTCATTGCTTCAGAAAGACCCCAGGTGTCCCTCCGGGCAATTTTCGTGCACCGGCGGGCCAGAAGTGCAAGAAATGAACATATTACAACACACACACTATTACTGACAAATTAACAAATGTATGGTCCTTTTTGGTGCATATGAAAATATACAGAAGGGGATACATACTGGTATGTTGTAAATAATCAAATGCAAACATCGAGGTGAACAATTTGTTACAACTGTTATTCTTAAAATTGGCATTTTATTCTTTATACACAAAATGTTTTTATACTTTTCATAGCTTCTGACTACAATAAAATGGGCTTTAAAGGAACACATGTGGTTGGCAATCTTGAGTTTTACATTAAGCATTAAAATTAGCACCTCAATTTTTTATTCAAGTATCATTTTGACTTTAAAACTGCTTGCGTACATTCTAGCGAAATTTACATGATTGTTTACAATTAGCCTAAGAACAAAACCTCTATATCTGCAGGTCAATCTTGTTATTTAGGAAACCAAGCTCCCTACGTGGTTTCTCTTAAGTTGGTATGCTGGTTTGTAATGGGACAGTAATGTAGCAATACATACTACCGGTATTGAAATAGTGTGTTCTCTCTAAAACTACACTTGTACAAAACTCTTTTACTAATTATTTAAGCATTTGTTTTCTTTACTATTGCATTTAACATAAATAGTATATCACTAATACAGTACAACTAATTTTTATATCAACTACATGTAGTGAGCTATTAAATGAGAATTCAACTTAAAACATTATAATATCTATACATGTCATATGCCATAGTATATTTAGCTAGTATATAATGAGCAACTGAAGTATAAATACGTTACAAAAGCTACAGGTATAAAAAAGCTGGCATAGCTGGTATACCATACTATATACAAGTAAACTATTTCGGACAAATTCCTTGCACATGCATATTCAGTTAAGAACATGCATTTTATCTATATAACACATATTATCATAGACACAAGTATAAACTAGAACTATCACTGAAGGTCATGAATACTGCCGCTTTTTTGATTTTAAGTCAAACAAAGGGCCATAACTCTGTAATTAATTAGGCAATCAACAATGGGTAGAGGGAGATAATGTCTTCAGTTATGAGTATATGAAGTTTGTGAAGAACCCATTCAAAACTGTTTGAGAAATGCTAGTAATAAAAATGTGTTACGTTACGCAACGGGACAAAAAATTGTTAGGTGACGGGATGTTAAGGAAAGCATGATTCCTATATGGCCCTATATAGCCCTCACTTTGTGAAAACAGGGCTATAACAAAAATGTCATTGAAATTTTGTGAACCGTTAAGTACTATAGCAATGGAATGTGTTCGGGTTCACATTTTACACAACTAGAACTATCACTGAAGGTGATATCACAAATACTCCCGCTTTTTGATTAGTTGTTATGCGTATATGAAGTTTGGGAAAAAGACATTTAAAACTGTTTCAGGAATGCAAGTCATAAAAAAGTTTTATGGGACGGGACGCGACAAAAATGTGTTACGAGACGGGACAATAATGTGTTACGAGACGGGACAATAATGTGTTACGAGACGGGACACAACGGGACATGCCACTTCACTTTGTGAAAGCGAGGGTATAAAAAGCATGTAATCAATCTCAGAGGGCACAGACATAGTACCATCACACATTTTGGAGCAGTTTTAAACATCACTCAGATCTGTAGCCTACTCTTTGGGGGCTTGTTGGTGTGAAATGTTTGTCATCATTTGCAACTGTCAATTGTTTGTCATCATTTGCAACTGTCAAATGTTTGTCGCCATTTTCATGCACAATTTAAACAGTACCTAAACCAGACATTTCACAAATGAAATTAATCTGATAGTTATCTATGACAGAGGAATTTCTGCTGCATATTATTAAACTTCCCCCTGCCTCCCACCTCCATCACATAGTTTCTAACCGAAAATGTCAATAATATGTTGAGAATGTTAAGACAACCTAATAAAAGTATTATCTCCAAAAAATAAACTTAACATAAAAGTTTAAACAGTTATTTGATCATTTTTGGCTGTAAAATATTTATTTTTCACCCAATATTCAAAACTGATGAATTTTTATTTATCACTAAAACACCCGCTCTCCCGATACAAGTTTATTTAGGTTCAACTGTATTAGAAAATGGTGAAAAACTTTTGTCTCAGACAAATTTTCCAAACAATAAGCATAGATTCAGAGCACTATAAAGCCCAAAAACGAGTATGAAATGATGTAAATATAAATGTAAAAACAAGTATTGCCAACAATATCACTACAGAGTGTATAAGAATGACTGAATGATCCAATGGAATGTGTGGTCAAGGGTTGATATATTGCTCCCTATATACAAGACACTTGTTCCCCAACAATAGGTGGAAAATGGACAATGGGCAAATACATTCCAGCACCAGTATAAGGCATAAGCTATTTCATATACAAAACAAGAGGTCAATGACCTTGAAGCTCTACTGGCAGATTCTGAAAGCTAGATCAGCATTCCTGTGAAGTTTCACGAAAATCTGTCAAGTAGTTTCACAGTCATTACAAGTTTTTATATATAACTATATGTAAACAAAGATGGCCACTGGCAACAATGTTTAATGTCGAATCGAAATAATTTTCAACAATGACCAACATTATGTCAAACTGATTATTTTAGAAATAGTCAATTATCAATATCACTTATAGATTTCACGAAGTAGTCTCTACAAATTTGTTTTTTTAAAAATCTAAGAGCTGACCTGATATTTTGTTAGGATCAAGAGCAACAGTCCTGTGAGGTTTCATGAAAATCCGTCAAGTAGTTTCAAAGGAGTAGTCGCTGCAAGTTTTTACTATATAACCCTATGTAAACAAAGATGGCCGCTGGCACCCATGTTTAATGTTGAATCAAAACGATTTTCGACAAGGACCAACATCATGTCATGCTGATCATTTTAGAAAAAGTCCCGTAAAAATATCACTTATAGTTTTCAAGAAGTAGTCACTACAAACTTGTTTTTTAAATATTTTTAGTCATGGCGGCCATCTTGAATTTCTGGCCGACCTGAAATTTTGCTGGGATCAACTAGACATCAAGAGCAGCATTTTTGAGAAGTTTCATGAAAATCCATCAAGTAGTTTCAGAGGAGTAGTCGCTGCAAGTTTTTACTATATAACCCTATGTAAACAAAGATGGCCGCTGGCACCCATGTTTAATGTTGAATCAAAATAATTTTCGACAAGGATCAACATCATGTCATGCTGATCATTTTGGAAAAATTCCCATATCAATATCACTTATAGTTTTCAAGAAGTAGGCTACAAACTTGTTTTAAAAATCTATTTTTAGCTTTGGCGGCCATCTTGGATTTCACATCAACATGAATTTTTGTAGGATCAACTAGACATCATGGGCAACATTCATGTAAAGTTTCATGAAAATCTATCCAGTAGTTTCAGAGGAGTAGTCGCTGCAAAAAAAGTTTACGGACAGACAGACGGACAACGGACACCGCACCACGGCATAAGCTCTGCTAATCTTTGATCAGTTGAGCTAATAAACAAAAGTAGATCAATCGTGCACATGTCTTTCACATTCTTATGCAACAATAATAAAGCTTGAAGTCAATTTCAATAAAAACACAAATCATTAAATTTAGACTAGAAAGTTCATTATTGATGCCTAGCTAAATCTTCAAAGCAGTAACAATAATGTAGCAAAATATGTCCAGTGGAAATAAACCATGTAAAGGCTTCCAACACAGACAGACAGACAGACAGAAGTAAACACGCTTTGGGTATAAACTAGTTCTGTTGTTTTCCTCGATTTTCTGACAATAAGTGGTGTACTCTAAAAGTTGAATGGTTGTGGGATAAAAACAGAGGAAAATTAAAAACGGTTAGGGTGAGGAAAATCAATAACTGGACAGTTCCAAGTGTTGCGTGATATTCCAGTTTGATACGTAAGGTAACTCCCATTATTCACTTGTAATGTTCCCTCATTTGGGAGATTCGGGTGTGTTCCTGGGCAAGAGACTTCTCCTCAGCCTCGTTCATCGGATAGGGACATAATCCAGGCAGTGCTATGTATCAAACTCTATCCTCCAAACATGTTAAACAACCATAGGCAATTTTTGTTAGCTACAATAGGGCAGGTTCGCGGATTTGTATCTTATTTAACTATCTGTATATGTTTCATAAGGCATTTGTTTAATTTAATTATCATAATAAACAGAAAATAACAAGATCCTTCAACAGTAACAGTGTTTGAAGTATATATCATCGTCGAAAGTAATTTACCCACCAGTCATTTTGAAGGATGATATTTAAAGCCAAAATGAACAGTTTGAGTTGGGAGATTAGGAAAATATCAGTCTTTTAAATCAGAAATAAAATGAAAAGATATGTATCAGTTACTTAAGCTACACATATTTAACACAACTTTCTAAAACAGTGGCAAGACATCAAGCACAGTTTAGGATTCAAAATTGCATGTGATTGGGATGTGTGACAGAGCCTTTCTAAACTGGTCATACATGTAAATGCTAACATTACATTCTTGCCTTGCCAGCAAGCCAAGGCACCACATTTGGTCTAAATTGGTCATACATGTTTTACATTAAAGTCTTGCCTTGCCAGCAAGCAAATACACCATAAAAATGATCTGGTATAAATTGGTCATCAATAGTTCATATTACATTCTTGTATTGTCAGCAAGCAAAGACACTATATATATATCTGGTCTAACAAATGCTAACTGGTCATACATGTAAATGCTAACATTACATTCTTGCCTTGCCTTGCCAGCAAGCAAAGAAAGTGGTCTAAATTAGTCATAAATGCTAACATTACATTCTTGCCTTGCTAGCAATCAGAGACACCATATCTTGTGAAGATTGGTCATAAATGCTTAGCATAAAATTCTTGCCTTGCCAGCAAGCAAAGACACCATATTGCGTCTAAATATGTCATAAATGCTTCTTGTATTGCCAGTAACCAAGGACACCATATCCAGTCATACATGATTATTAGAAATATATATGAAACTGACAAATCAAAGATAAAGGATTGTAAAATGATATCAAATGTCCTAAATGTAATCAATATAATATATAATAATAACTTTATTTCAGGAATGTAACTTATTCAGACACAGCATTTACAAACTACATGTCTTGTTTACAATATGGTCATTTATAAATCAACAAAATGTAACGAAAAAATATTACATAAGGAATACTACAATTAACATGACGCCAAATGTCAATCATTTATCCATTTAACAAACCAAACAAATATTATACCTCTGACAAACAATAGCATAGTATATTATTATAATAAAACCTGCTGTCACTATACTCCGACACCAACAACAGGGCGGAGATATCTAAGTACTGGCGTCATGTTAATTGCATTTTAGGAATGAACAATGATTGGTCAAAGTATTATAACAATTATCGATACAGTTGAATATCACTACCTCAAACCTATATCTCGAGGACAGTAAATCCACAGTCTGAGAAGGTATATACACCTATCTGAACATTCACATAACCTGGTAATTTGATACTAGAAAGGTGTTCCACGGAACACTTGTGTCGCCTGCCATGTGCTAATTTCAGCTTGGTTAGGTTGCAAGTTAAAGCTTTATGAAAAGGGGCATAACTCTGGCAAAATGAAAGTCAGAGTTATTGGACATGTTTAACAACATTCCTTGAGGTCAGCTGAAGAAGTGTGTGAAGTTTTATGAACATAGGTCAAATACTTTTCAAGTTATGACCAAGGTTAGGTTGCAGGTTAAAATGGGACGGATGACGGCGACAATGGACAACGGACATAGTGATCCCTAAGTGTTTGCCATGCTACGCATGTTATAGTTATAGGACATTACAAACAAGTACCTACTTAATATTGATTCCATCTAGACAAGGTTTTCATGAAATTTACTAAACATCTTTTAATCGGAATATGTTGGATGTGGTGTTATATGCTGGAATGCTTACATTGCTGAATGTAAAGCAAACAATACTTGGTACTACCATTAAATATGTGTGGTATGGAACATTTCTAACTAGACGCATTACTTTTTATTAGGGTGGGGGTGGGGGGTGGGGGGTAGGTGGGTGTAGGGGGGGGAACACAATTCGTTCATTTCTGGTCTTCTGATTGACCCTATTTTTTAGGCCCTGACCCTAACTTTTTTGGGGGCGCCAACAAAACAAAAAAACTGTTTAAGTGTTTGAAGGTGTGTAGGTGTCATTTTTGTAGTGGACCACCCATATTATGTTCAAGAAATGTGCCTTTGATGTTCTTGATATGAATTTAGTATAGTAAGGAATAATTCTAAAAAAAAAAAAAGAATCCTACTTACCCGCTATGTTTTGGGGAACAAGACCAGAAACAGACTTTTTTTTTGCCTAGGCATATTGTAGTATATAATAATACAGAGTCTGAGGTAACAATATTCAATTGTCTATTTGTGTATATATATGATGCCATTTAATTATTGCCTCTTTCAATTTCCATGACCTCTGTCCCTGACAAAGGTTGGTCTGAATTAGACACTTTAAAATCTACTTCAACTGTCTGTTGTTCAATCATTGTGGAGTCTGTGTGGTCGACACGATTGTCATGTTCTAGGTCAGGATCATTGTTGTTATCCTCTGTCACCACTTTACATGCAGGTAAATCATCAATAGTTTCTATACTCTCCTTGCTGTGTTCTTCTACTTCTTCTGCAGGGGATATGGTCACTATAATGTCACTATGTGTGGTCTCACTGTCTACTACAGTGGTATCCACCGAGTTAGCTTTCTGTACAGTGTTAACATCACTAGACACTTCAACAAGTTCATTACTTTCACTTGTTTTCAAACTGACTGAGGAATCATCCAGACTTTGCATGGTGTTAACATCACTACAAATGTCACCAAGTTTATTACTGTCACCTTGCATAGTGTTAACATTACTACACATTTCACCGGGTTCATTACCGTCGCTTGTTTTACAAATTACAGTGGAACCTTCCAGACTTTCTATAGAAACATTATTAGTAATGTCCATGCTTTCAACATCATAATTTGAACATGATTTCAAGGCATTTTGTGAAGTGTTTGTTCTAGAATTCTCTGGGTTGCTTTTCAAATTTTCAGTTATTGTGTTTAAACTAGATTTCCTGGAATGAACTTTTTTCGACTCCTCAGCAGGTTTGTCCTCTTTTGATTTTGTTGATGTGTCAAGGTCAGAGTTCTGACCTTTCTTTGAGATGACTTTTGCCTTCATGCTTTTATAATACACTACTGGGTCTCCCTGTAGCTCCTGAGGTAGCACCATACCATGCTCGAGATGAAAAAGCAGATTTTCTGTCCACAAGTTCACTTTCTCAAATGATGGTCTGCAATTGGGATAAAATAAATAAACTTCTTTATTTACTTACCACAACAAATAACAAATAATCAATATTTATAGTACAGTACATTGATTAGAATTGGGGTTTTAAGGCGCACCAACACATGAAAGGTTATATGGTGCCTAACAGGAATGAACATGCCAGGCTCATCCTCAATGTACATCGAGATAAAATATGGAGAATGGGCCTAGAACCTTCTCACCCTGAACTGCAGAGTTGCTGCAAATTCTATTGTAGACACTCCATTTACGCTGGAGCCACGTTATTGTTTTACTGCCACTACTCTAGTGATATGAGCGAGATGGCACCTGAAACAATGCAGGGGTCATTATGTAGTACAGTACATAATTTCAGAAGCGGCCATCTTGTTTTCACCACTTTTCCATCCATCCATACTATGGCCGTACAGATGAAAAAAGTTTTCCATTGAATTTATTTGTTAGACGTTACTCAGACACCGGAAGCCCTAGAGTTTTCAAACTTCAAACATCTTTACATCTATACCATAGCAGCAATTTCCTAACAAAAGTAGGTCAATATGAATGCCCTTGACTACTTTTTGGACTTGGTTTACATTGAAGTTTTATTTTATGTGACTGACAGCACTAAAGCAGTGCATGCGTTTTTGCATGATCTCTTCAAACATGTTTTAGCAATTCATTCAAAAAGTCAATGCAACACATACCTATTTTCTGGAACCAACTGAGCACAAATTACAGCCATCATTAGGAAAGCATCGGGACAATCTACACCAAACTTCTCCTTAAACTCTATAAAATTCAGACCGAAGTCATAACTCCGAGGTAAAAAGTCGGGGTCTGCATACACTCTTCCAATTATCTGAAAATCAGGCATTACAATACTTTGATATATGCTGGAAAACACTGGCACTTCACTATGTAAAGCATTAATATTAAGACAATAATTGTTTTTAGCTCTACTTGCCAAGTGCCAGTAGGGCTTATGCCATGGTCTATTGTCAGTCATCTGTCCGTCGGTTAGCTTTTTGTTGTCTTCACTCTAGCACTTGAAGCTCAGACAAGTTCGTAAACGGTTCATCGATTCTTTACCAAACTTGGTTAAAGTGTTTATATCAAAAACACCTATGCTTGAACAATTTCAATACCAGCCAAACTTGATCAGAATACATCCTCCCTTATAGCCCCACCACCCACACTTCCAATTTTTTTATTTTTATTTTATACTATGCAGTTATGTTGGCCACTGAAGAAAGTGTGGACAAATGAAGGAAAAAAAGTTTTATACTGCCATATCTGACACACCAATCCATCCCACCCCACAAACAACGGGCATCATATAGCCATAAGCGCGATACATTTAACATCCTGTTAAATTTTAAGCCAATTTTGTTTTATTCAAGAATCATATTGTTGTAAATTTGCATCAGTGACAAATATCTCCTCTATCCAAATATTTTTTTAAACTATATACTTGGTTATAATGAATAAATGAGTTTTATTCTCTCACTTTTACCTGTTTTGCATTTCAGTGTTACCGTTCACAAATATTTTTGCTATTTATTAGTATGCATCATATTTATACATAGCAGCTTGTTATGAACGTTTATTCTGTAAACTTATAGAAATATTTGTGATTGAAATTTGCCTACTTGAGCTTAAGTCTAAGAACTATCTCATGAACGGTTGGTGAATTCAAGACTTGCGACCAAGTATGAAAATTTCAATCAACAATATTTCTATAAGTTTAAAGTATAAATGTTCATAACAAGCTGCTGTGTATAAATATGGTAAATACTAATAAATAGCAACTGCATACGAATGTTTATCTTTGAAGGTCATGGGAATAGTTGTGAACGAAATTTGAGTACTTGAGCTCGTCTAAGAATAGTTTGAAGAATGGTTGGTGAATTCCAGGCCTGGGCTCAAATTCACCAACTGTCCTTGAAAACATTCTTGGACTTGAAATCAAGAATATTATTCAAATCCAATTCTTAATTCAAGTTTAACTAAGCAAACATTTTTGACCCAAGAATATTCTTGGCTAAGAACGTACTTGAGACTGTTGTTGAATACCAGTTTCGAGTCATTACTCAGCAAGTACAGATTTCAAGAATATTCTTTGTTCTTAGTCTAAGACTCAAGAAGGGTTGGTGAATTTCGGGCCAGTATAACCTCTCTATGATCAAACCCTACCAAACAGTTATGCCCTGTGGGAATGGACATAGAGAATATCATGCTAGTGCCTGATGTTTTTGAATGGAAAAAAAATGGGGAAAAAATGGGGAAAAAAGGTAAATTAAATAATTTTAAACGATCAACAGCCGAGGGGTTTCATTTTTTTCGTGCCGAACCTGATAAAGTGGATGAGATCAGGCACTAACATGATATTCTATTTATCATGCTGATCGTTTAAAATTATTTAATTTACCTTTTTCCCTCATTTTTTTCCATTCAAAAACACCCAGACGTCATAAATATACCGTAACGTCATCAAAAGAGGTGCTGATGTCATCACAAGAAGTGCACCCTACGGTATAGGAACGTAACTGCCGAGATAAGGTTTTATCTCAGGCACCATGTTTCTCGGCAGAATTATGCAGATAGACATGATAAATTGGCATCTCAAGGGGTGAACACAGAACTGATGTAACTATATATAAACAAAGAACTAGATACACTAGTCTGCACTGACCCGGTGGCATAATGGTGGCGCGTCCACTTCACGTGTGGGGGGTCGAGGGTTCAATCCCCAGCTGAGTCGTACTAAAGACTTTATAGCAATGGTACTACATGTAGTGGCTCCCTTGTTTACTGCTCAGCATATAAAGGGTAGTTCTAGGACTGGTCGGCCAAATGTGCGTAATATATGACTGTGTGGGTTGTCATGTCATGTGTCTATGGCATGGTATTTCAGTGTGGCAGCACTATATAGATTAGCATAAATCTCATTGCTACAAGTAGACACCATCGTGAAGATAGGAAGATTGTTAAAAGCAATGTTAAACCTTGTACAGGATTATTTATCCTATACAACGTTGTGCCTACCTCACACAGGACAATTCCAAATGAGAACACATCCACTTTTTCGTCATATTTCATTCCATTGATCATCTCCGGGGCCATCCAGAATGGGCTGCCAACCACCGTGTACCGCTTCTTCCTACTTTTCCGCCTTTTCCCAGCGTTTTTAGAAGGAGAAGGGGTCTTGGGAGGATGACGGAATAAATCTTGGTCAGATATGACTCGTGCCAGGCCGAAGTCTGCTACTACTACTGTTTGGTCCTAGAACGATAACAAAAACTATATAAGAATGTGTATAAATAGGTAAAGCAAATATGCGGACAATAAGTTTGCTTCTACATAATAATTGGACTTTTGATGGGCGTGTTATGTTCTGTTGGCAACGCTCTTGTTATGTAAAGAGGCCCTCCCATGGGGTGTTCGTGTTCCCTTGTTCCCTGAAAATATGACCCAATGTTCCCTTGTTCTCCAAAAATATTTTGCTTTGTTCCCCAAAAATATGTTTCCAATGTTCCCTTGTTCCCCACAAATATTACCAATAACAGACAATGTTCCATTGTTCCCCAAAAATAAATGGCCATGTTCGTTTGTTCACCAAAACCCCTGGTAGACCCTAATTAAATTAAGCCGCATGTTTGGTTTAATTATGAAAACGTTTGGTCTTGAAAACTCGACGGCTGTTTATATGGGATTCATATTGCTAGCAGTGGTTCATATAAATTAAAATAAAACAAGAAACATCTTTAAAAAATAGTCGGCGCGTTTGGAGAAGCACAATGTATAAGTGACTGATGAAGTGAAATAGTTTTAATAGCGAAATGTAAGGTATAGAGTAGAGCAATATTCCGTTTTCTATCGGTATTCTGATAAAAGTTGACACGGCATTGCCAGTGTGGGGAATTTGAACAAAACAAGTTAGTGCTTTCCATTACGGAAGGCCAATTGTTAAAATATTCAAAGGAACAAGAGGTCCACGAGGGCCTGAATCGATCTACGGGCAAAGTGTACTCTGTTAGATGATGATACATGCAAAATATCAAAGCTCTAACCTTGTCGTTTCAAAAAAGATTTTTAACTGTATTTCCTAATATTTCTATGTAAAACCTTTGACCTCCGGTGAGGGGCTTATTCTGACCCCAGGGTCACCATTTGTGCAGCTTGGTAAAAGACCACTATATGATACTACACGCAAAATATCAAAGCTGTAGCCCTTGTGGTTTCAGAGAAGAAGATCCAGGCAACTTGAAAAATCACGTACTAGGAAATCACGACGATATGTAATTTTTAATAGGGTTTCATTACCAGAACTGTACTGACGCTAGCTGTATTGATATTGTCCTTGAGGACAGAACTGAACCCAGAGAAGCTGGCAGGTGATATTTTCACAGAGATTAGTATTGACTGTATCCATTTATTGTTTCGCTGAGGACTGTACTGACACACGATTTAAAAGAACCTTATTACATTAAAGCAGACCATTTCTAAAAATAAAAACATCCTTTAGTTTAAATACCACACATTTTTTCTGTCATTATAAAGTACCAGTAGCTTTATATGCAAGAACATGATGTCTTAGTACAATGTGACTTGATTAATACTTTTGGTATATTCTAGCAGCGAGAATAGTAGCTCTTATGGTGCATACGTACAACAGAGTTACTGTGATGCCCTTTTAGAATAAGTAGGTATCAGGGTCGACCATATCAAGACAGGTTCATTAAGAGATCAAGCAATGCATGCATAAACAGCCGCCATACAGCAATAGATTAAACGTTAACAACCAAGCGTGCATGCATAAACCTCACCAAAGAGAAGAATACCTCATCGATCTAAACATTTTCGTACGACTAGTTAATGTTTTTCAGGTGAATATCTCTGGAATTTTTACATTTCGACATATCTCGCGCTGACACGTATTCTGTGTTTTGAAACTAAAACCCGAACACAGCTAACACAGATCGACAACGTTAACAGGCAAACGTCAGATATGTGAGTAGGTTGAGTTTCCAAGTACGAAACATGACGAGGTGCGGGGAATATACTCTGTCCACCCGTCTCAGGTTATGGGGAGAGGTGCTAGCCCACTGTTCTTTTTTTTTAAACTACACACATTCATTTCTGATTATCATGACAGCCGCTTTCGATGAATGACCGTTCACTATTCGGGCAAGGTACATGTACTGTGAAACTGCCATCCTTCGAAGGGGATGTTAAGCCGTTGACCAGGCCTATGTACAGGAAGGGCCACACCCTGTATAATTATGCTCGCGTATGCATCAAAAAGCTTGACCAGCACATAAATCGGATACGCTCAAATAGAGAAAGAGTTACTAGCAATATTATAAAACAAACACAAGGAAGTGTAATTGGTGTCACTCCAAAGCGAATTATACTTCAAAAGGCCAAATTCATGTATAGAGTTTCGAACAATACTGCCCCTTCATATATTTCCGATATGTTTACTACTCGTAATTCAACTGACAGAAGTCTTCGATCACTAACTGATACTAATTTTAGTGTTCCTAAGCCTAATCGGGAACTTTTCAAGGGCAGCATGTCTTACTCCGGGACCATTTTATGGAATAATATTCCAGAGCACATTCAGAAGTGTGCAACAATGAAAAGTTTTACAAACAATTGCATGAAATGGATAAAGGAAAAACAACATTAAACTCGATATAGATATCATCTCATCTTATTATTGTGTAAATATCGTTCAAACTACCACCACCAACAATGTTATTATGTTTACATATATCTTATGTATCTTGCCTTTCTTGTATTTTGTATCATGTATTTGTTATAGAGGGCCCCAAGGAAGATTAGTATAAACTAATTGGGTCACCCTCGATAAATAAAGACTTTCATTCATTCATTCATTCCATATACAAATGAATTCTTATAATGTATTGAAGTTTCTTAGTAAAGAGGCCCTCCCAGCGGGGTGTTCGTGTTCCCTTGTTCCCTTAAAATATGACCTAATGTTCCCCAAAATATGTACTTAAAGAGCGTTGCCAACAGAACATAACACGCCCATCAAAAGTCCAATTATTATGTAGAAGCAAACTTATTATCTCAGTTAGTGCAAAATAAATGTTTTTCAGGACTGGGTCAATGTGACCTTGACATTAGACCTACTAACTCCAAATGCAATAGGGTTCCTCCTCACACTAAGGCGATGTACTTTGAAGTTTCAAGAGCATGAGTGTTATACTTCGGAAGTTATCAGGTGGAATGATTATGTTCATATGAGGTCATGGCGATCAGATCTTGACCTTTGACCTAGCGAGTGCTCTTTCTCTCATCTACAAGGACAATGTATCTATGAAGTTTCATGAAAGTGTGTCTTATACTTCTTGCATTATGGCATGGAACACATAGGTCATGGCGACCTTAACCTTTGGTCTACTGAGCAAAAAGCAAAAGGGCTCCTCCTCTCACTAAGGGAAAGGCTCTTATCTAAGTATGCAATGTTCATCAAAAACTCTCACTATCATATTTTAGACTCTTATCGGACTCCATCATCAAACACTCTCATTCCAGGGCCTTTTTACCCTTATTTGCAGCGGCCTCCATAAGGAAATTTCATTCCCCATTTATGATTTTTTTCCCCCGATTAAGGGCAAAAGGCCCCTTCCCCAAAACTGATAAAAAGGCCCTGCATTCCCTCTATTTGAGGTTATCTGATTATGAAATGTTCCTAGACTTACGTTTCTGCAGAGGCAGTTCTGTGAGTTGAGATCCCGATGTATTATGTCCATGGAATGTAGGTAGGCCTGAAATAGAACCACATGTATTATGTCCATGGAATGTAGGTAGGCCTGAAATAGAACCACATGTATTATATCCATGGAATGTAGGTAGGCCTGAAATAGAACCACATGTATTATGTCCATGGAATGTAAGTAGGCCTGAAATAGAACCACATATAATGGAAAAACATTAATGACTTCCAATTGTTTGTTTGAATGGAGTATAATGTCGAGCTCCCAGTGGGATTCGAACCTGCAGAGACATCATACAGAACACAAATTAAATTCCCACAAGGACGTCAGTGACAAATTTTAATAGAAGAGTAAAATAACATATATTTTATGAGGTTCAACTTCATCCACCACTTCAATTCAACCTTTAAATATTTCAGAGACATGACAAAGAAACGCCTCTGACGTGAAATAGTGCATTGCCTGCAAGAATATTACAAATTTTATTAGAGGAGTAAAAAATAAATATTTTATGAGGTTTAATTTCATCTTTGTTAGTATATAAACCCACTAGTCCCAATTCAACCCTTAAATATTTAGCAGACAGAGAAAATCATGACAGCTGCACTGAACAACTTTTTGTTTTCCAATATTTCAACAAATTTAGCTATCACTGATTATAGAACTGTTTTAACAATAAAAAACATTTATCACATAACATGGTTTCTGGGAGTGTAATAAAGCCATGACTTATTTATCGTAATACACTAGTGTATTATAGATGCAAATTACCGAATCACAGTGTTTGTGTAAAGTAAAACATTTAGTTCCAATTGTTTGTATGGTATATAATATGATACGTTCAGGCACTTTAAATATGTATCATTATTTGAAATCTTACTTTATCAAATGTATGCATGTTAGTAAAGTTTAATTTGGTTTAAGGTGTCGCATTATTTGTAACTCAAACGCGTTACAGCCATGTAACATAGCTGACGTCATGTAAGCAATAAAACAACGCCATGATTTCTCCACAAACTGGCGCCATATACAAAGTAAATTGACAACACTAAAGTGAAACTATCACGCCGTAGGTGTGTTATGTAATAAACAGAATCTTACATTTGTGACTGTGTTTTATTTAATTTAATAAACTCGTTGGATAAAAAGATAGAATACTCGGCTCAGCCTCGTATTCTATAATTTTATCCAACTCGTTTATTAAAATCAATTATACGCAGTCACTCATGTAAGATCCTCTATTTAGCTATCAAAGATTATAGAACAATTAAACATTTTTAAACACGGTTTTTCATTTTTAGTAAACTAGAATGTTCATTCACCATTCCTGATGAGATATCCCTGCCCATGTTGACTTTCTGTATCCATGACAACTGTTGATTGGTATCCTGCAAGAGGTCCTTCAGGGTACCATTCTCGATGAACTCTGTGACCAGGTTGAGCTTCTTCTCCTTATACATGACCCCGATCAACTTGAGCACGTTTGGATGATCCAGACTTCTAAGGACAGACACCTGAAAATTTAAGCCACCATATTTTTTTTTCAACCTTTGCAGAGAGGATACTGACTTTATGTTAGGTATCTATGCTTATTATTACTGTCAAATCAGTTAATTACCTGATGTCCCCAGACTTAAACTGAAACAAGTGATTTGACACTGCTTACTCTCTGGTAATGAGGTATAAAACTCTCCAAGTGGTTCCTTACATCTAGTTGTTATGTACACAATACAGTCTACCAAACACTTTTCATGGAATAAATAAAGCGTAAAACTAGAAATGTGCCCATAGAACATGTATGCCCCCACTTAGGTCACTATGCCATAGCATTTTGACAATGAACATAAACATTGAGAAACATGTTCAACTTAGGGGCGCATCTTCACTTGCTGGTCAACATTCCTGTAAAGTTTGGAGACCGTGGGTTAAATAGTAATGAAGGAGGGCACGACACAAGTTTTTCAGCCCCTATTTTGACTAAGTCAAGGGCCTCTGTGTTTCTTGATCCAAAATAAAAACTAAAACCCAGGTGCGCATCATCACTTGCTGGTCAACATTCCTGTAAAGTTGTCTCCATTTAGGGTTATTCCAATAAAACATACCGGGACTCCAGGAAGGCAATTTAAAAAAACATCTATGGGTGAACCCTATGTTATGAAATATGGTCCTTTAAACTCGATTTTGCATCCATGGGTGGGTGTTCAATTTCAAAAGTGCCTTCCTGGAGTCCCATTAAGTTTTAATGGAATAGCCATTATGAAGTTTTAAAAGTCTAATGTGTTTGATGATTATATTAATGAAGGAAACCAAAAAGCCAGAATTATATAAAGCATAAAACTAGTCAAAACATTTTCATGTTAATCACCTCTTTAAGAAAGCTTTGTTGAGCATCCTGATCAAATCTGTAAAGCTCTTTGAGCACCATGACTTCTCCAGTGACCTTATGTGTGACCTTTACTGCTTGACCAAAGAATCCTTGACCCAGGACTGGGCCTGTGACCAGGTCACTGGTGCGGAACACACGGTGAGTCTGCGGCATTGCCCTGAATGATTGAGCACGACTGAGATCAACACTCTTCTGGCGAGAAGTGGGCATGGGCGATGGAGACTTGCTTCTGCGTCGTGTGTGACTTTTCCTGAAATCGGTGAAAAAACTGATCATTATCATCTTCTATACAGCTTGAATTGGCAAGAATTAGTTACAATACATACACTGTCTGTTGCATATAACTATATACACTTTATTGTATATAAATAAATATGTTGTAAATGAATATACACCATTTTTGATGAATAAACTGAATTTAATTGAAGTATTTTAATGCCTCAACACATTATAGATTACTAGTATCTTGTCGCTACACATAGGAATCCAGGAACCACCCTACTCTTACTAATTACGAATAGATTCCTATATTTCTTAACCCTGCTTGGAGATTACAATAAATAGGATCGACGAATTTTGTCCCCATCAGAAGGACAAGGCTGAGGGTAAGTGTCTTGTCCTTTAAAGAGTTGCTGCAAATTCTATTGCAGACACTCCATTTACGTTGGAGCCACGTTATAGTTTTTCTGCCACTGCTCTAGTGATATGAGCGAGATGGCACCTGAAACAATGCAGGGGTCATGATGGAGACCTTTAATGAACATGAATTTTGGGGGTGGGGGGGTTCTACCTATCTACCTTCCCCTCCAACGGGATCTGCAGTGGCCCTATTCTTTGGCCCGGAAGCAAACGGGCCCCCCAGAACCACACGGGGCGTCTTGTCCTTGAACACATCGACGAAAATCTTCAAAATAAAGGCAACACAAAAAAAAGAGTTAATTTTCTATTTTCATGTTATACACGTAAAACTGTATGCAGACCAAGACGTACCTGGATGTGTTAATATTTTTGGGTCTCAGCAAAACTTTTGTTCCATCTACGTCGACTGCCTCAGGTGAGGCTAGCGATGATGTGTCAGAGTCTGTGTCAGACGTATACAAGCTTGATGTGCGTTTCTGTGGCAGCGGTGATGGATCACGCTCCACCATGAGGTGTAAAGCCTCATTTGGGTTCTCCAGAAGGGAGGTAATCTCAGCTAGGGATTTCTCTTTAACAGTCACTCCATTTACTTCTATGATTTTGTCACCAATGTTTAAATCTTCAAGGTCTTTATTGGAATCAATTCTGTAAAAGAAATGGTATTAAAAATGAATATAAAATTCCTAATAGCAGAAGACAGCTTAATGTAATATATGCACAAACAGTAAATAACACAGACTGAACTCATGTTGTAACACAGTGACAAGCTAGTTACATCAGCCTCCACCTGATCATTTATTTTCCTGGAAAAGTGTTACTATGTGTGTTAGCTCTTCCAATGAGTGTTCCTAAATTATGAAAGGATTTTACACTTACATTAAATGTTGGTTCGTTTCTTTAAATCCTTTTTTGAAGTTTTTAAAATGAATAGCTAAAGATGTTAATATTTGCCGATTCTGTAAATATATTTCAAAATGTAAATGAATTTGTGATTGAGGAAGGAATACGCATACTTGTTGGGGGCCACTTTCCGTCACTGATGTAAACTTAAACTAATTTTTCAGACAAATCTAGGTATCCTCACAATTTTTACTCTATTTTCTATTAGGTTACCTCTTCCTGGAAATTTGATACTAAAGGATTTTGTTTTATATAAATTATCGAAGTGGCACGTGACCTTTTTATAAATAGACTAAAACTGAGAAATCATTTTGTTTACAAGCCCAGTTTCCGTCATGTATTTTATCGAGTGATAGATTCAACTAGGTCAAGATACAGTAAACTTTTATGAATTAGAAACTTGTTTGCAAGTCTATTCAACAATTTCATTGTAAAAATGGTATGTTTGCATTGTTCCATCAGTCACCTCGATCGTTATAACAATGCGCCGTAAAATTTTCAACGACGACATTTACACTGTAAAGATGGGTAACTCTGTGTAAATCAAACAGATACAGGTTGTACGAGTTGCTTCTCTTTGGTTAAACTATATAATCACGGTATATTTTAACTGCGTCCACTGAAGAGTGATAAAAATATGACGTCATTACAGACTTATTTTTTTAATAGTTTATTATGCAGCAGTATGCGCGCGCATCCCCAACGCCATATCAGGAAGTAAACACATTTTTCGGAGAAATCCCTTTCGTTTTTGTACCGCTTATTTACTTTTTAGTTGTTTTTCCTGTTTCTAATCTTTAATTATAAACGTCTAACAATAAGTGACATCGCGCAAGTAATTTGCAGTGTAAAAACATTTTTTAAATGAGAATGACGGAAACTGGGCTTGGACGGAAACTGGCCTCTAACGAGTATGTGCTTGCTGTGGACAGAGATCTAGTAACTGTACAATGTGTACATGGTTCCTCCTTTGTCTGAGGTACATTGCTCATGTTATGGTTGGACAAAGCCATATCTTGATGAATTAATCTCATTTGTGAGATTAAATACTAAATAGTAAGGAAAACATTCAATAGTCACTGTTCTGAACATTCAATAGTCAATGTTCTAAACATTCAATAGTCAATGTTCTAAAAGTATATATAAAAGTCGAACTGGAAATGAAGCATTCGAAGACTATACACTCACACAAAAACATGCATTGTAAACCGGATTTTACATTTGTTTAAAGGGACACATGGCAATCTTGAGTTTTATTCAAACATTAAAATTTGCTCCTCAATTTAGTTATCCTGTGTCATTTTGACTTTAAAACTGCTTGCATATGATTAAATAAAAAATTGAGATTTCAATTTTCTTCACTATTTCACCAAATTTTTAAACATATTATTGATGCACTATTATAAAAAGTTAGTAATATATGTAAAAATAATTTGCTTTGAACTATTCTAACAATTACTATTAATGACTGAACAAATGCAAGTGAAGAGAAAAACTAACGGGACGCCGTGAGTTTTTAAAACATCAAGATTGCATTGTGTCCCTTTAAAATATCCTTTCTTAACACAAATGATCAATAACATGCCTATCCATAATGTCCATAATCACAGGCCGTGGGGCATAAAGCCCATCTCCAGTCCTCACAATGTCAGTCACATGACTGGGGCATAAAGCCCATCTCCAGTCCTCACAATCTCAGTCACATGACTGTAGTGACAGTCACATGACTGTAGTGATCCCACACTTGGACAGTGACTGTAGACATCATTATTATTTGTATGAAGAACTGATTGGTTATGATTACTAATTAAGGAAGTTGTTACAAAAGAGAATGAGCAGGATTAAAGTGACAGGAAATAAGTATAACTAAAATAAAATTATCTAACTAGATATATATATAAAAGGATAATTATGTCATCATTGAGGGTAACTAAACAATTAAGGAACTTCCTGACATTATGTCTTGTATGAATGACTGATAATTTCCAACTAAAACAATAATTATAAGATATTTATCATTTTTATGAATTAACTATTTTCTTGCATCAATACAAATCATAACAATTACCATAACAAATATTTGAAATACCAGAGCCAAGGTATAGAACATGCGTTATTTTTAATTTTCCATGGCTTCCCATCTGTGCAATCTAGAATCCATGTAATATAGTGGTAGTAATGCTTTACTGATTTTACAATCAAAGTGAAGTAAAGAGAAACCGAGGACACAAAAACAGGAAAACACCTGTATTTTCAACATGAGATACTGAGGAAGGACCCAATAAGGGCTGTTCCATTAAAACATACCCGGGACCCCAGGAAGGAATTTAATAAACATTTATGGGTGAAACCCTATTTTCTTAAATTCGGTTCTTTAAACTAAATTTTGCATCTATGGGTGGGTGTTCAATGTCAAAAGTGCCTTCCTGTGGTCCGATGTATGTTTTAATGGAATAGCCCTAATATGTAAATAACTGTATTTTCAACATGAGAAACTGAGGACACAAATGAGGCCACAACAACATGTAAATACCTGTCAACTTCCAAACATAAGAAACGGAGGACACAAACAAGAAAAGTCACCAGTAAGTGACAAAAGACTCCAAAAGCAAATTTTACTCATTTAACCTCTAAGCGTGACCTTGACATTTGAGGTACGGACCTGATTCTTGTGTGACCCCATCTTCTCACTGTTATTCACACTTGTGTGATGTTTCATGAAATTCCATTCAATACTTTCAAGTTATAGTTGAGAAACGTTTTTTTTCGGACGGAAGGACAAATGAACGAATGGATGAACGAACGGATGGATGGTGCTATATTATTACTATATGTCTCCCTTTGGCAGCATAAAAAATGTAAATACCTGTAATTCCAACATCAGAAACTGAGGACACAACCTGTCAACTTTCCAATACAAGGAGTGAAAAAGTCTGCTTCACATAAAACAAATCTCACTTTATCACCCCTACTTTTCCTTAGGATATTCAACTGTTTACAAAAATGAATGAAGCATCCGATCTGAGTAGTTAAATCAAAATGATATTCAAGCACTATTAGCAGCAATAATCAACTGTTAAATAAACATTTTCTCAATGCTTTCTGAATCTTTATTAATCAGAAACCAACATTCTCCAAATATAATGCACCAATTGCTAGAAAACAGGAAGTTTTTACTGTTCCTGAATACACTCTTATTGTTTATTTTCCTTATGGCAGATTATGAGATATGACTTTGCATCAAAACAGAATGAGCAACATTTTGAACCTGTTGAAGCTTGCAAGTAAGAGAAAGATAAATAGTGATATAGCAGCACTTTACAAAAGAGATCCCATTTTAAAATCAGCCCAATGATCTGACATAAAGGTTTGTTTGTTTGGTGTTTAACATCATTTTCCAGCACATTTTAGGCTATGTATGACGACTGATTTTTTGTGGTGGAGGCAGACCACCCACTTAATCCTGGGTAGAACCAGTACTGCATACCTCCCGCCAGAATTGACACTTTCTCACAAGTTGAGCTCCCAATGGGCTTCGAACCCGCAGTGATGAAAGGCCAGACGGTTTACAAAGCAGAAAAAACAACGTCATTAACCCCTCGACCACGGACATGCTCTGTCATAAAGAAATACCAATTAGCATACTTAGTTAATTAGCAAAATACATCAATAACCTGATTTTCAACCTGCGATATCTGAACAATGATTCATTAAACTATTTTTGTTAATGGCAGAGTATATTCTGACATGTGTAATTTCCGTTATTACAATGAAGAGAAATGATGTTTTTCTTTTTGTGGCATGAACATCTATTATGCAAATGATATATTTTGATGATTCTAAAATTTTAAATCAGATGATATTTGAAAATGGAAACATGTTTGCTACGTACTTTGAGATCTTCAACTCCGCTTTGTGAGTGAGGGTATCCTCAGACACAAATTCAGCCCTTTTCTCTATTCTGAAGTGTAGTCCCCTCCCTCTGTCAGGGGTGGGTGGCACGCCGATCATCTGGATGCAGTGAGGTTTCCGTCGTCGGGGAGTCTCTGTCAACAGAGGCTTCATCTGTAAGTTGTAGCACACGCCACTGAAATGGAAATGATCAATAATGTGTTGTTTTATCCTTCATCCTGTTTTATTACATTTAAAGCAATATTTGTACAGGCAATCTCTGTAGGGGATATATAATGAGATATTAATTTCCTATTTGTTGAGATGAATTGGGTTTTATTGTGCACTAGCACAAACAAGCTTTATTGAGCGAACAGGCAAAAAGGCAGGAATGAATATTTCAGATCAATCCTACATTTACATCAAGATAGACATACGGAGAGTGGACCTTGTATTCACACCTGGGGTACTGTAGAGTTGCAGGAAATTGTAACACTCCATTAAGTAACCTCTTACACCACAAAAGAACAGCTCATATGACCACATATGTATATAGATTCCATGACATTTTAATCTGTTAATGCTTTACACCAACAGTAATTGTTGAAACTGCTTGTATTAAGCAGGTATAATTTATGTATGTTATATTGGTGTAAATGTATGTTACACTGGTGTAAATGTATGTTACACTGGTGTAAATGTATATTACATTGGTGTAAATGTATGTTACACTGCTGTAAATGTATGTAACACTGGTGTAAATGTATGTTACACTGATGTAAATGTATGTAACAGTGGTGTAAATGTATGTAACACTGGTGTAAATGTATGTTACACTGGTGTAAATGTATGTAACACTGGTGTAAATGTATGTAACACTGATGTAAGTGTATGTTACATTGGTGTAATGCATGTAACACTGGTGTAAATGTATGTTACACTTGTGTAAATGTATGTAACACTGGTGTAAATGTATGTTACACTTGTGTAAATGTATGTAACACTGGTGTAAATGTATGTTACATTGGTGTAATTCATGTAACACTGGTGTAAATGTATGTTACACTGGTGTAAATGTATGTTACACTATGCTACACTGGTGTAAATGTATGTTACATTGGTGTAAATGTATGTAACACTGGTGTAAATGTATGTTACATTGGTGTAATGCATGTAACGTTGGTGTAAATGTAAGTTACACTTGTGTAAATGTATGTTACACTATGCTACACTGGTGTAAATGTATGTTACACTGGTGTACATGAATGTTACACTGGTGTAAATTTACATAACATTGGTGTAAATGTATGTCACACTGGTGTAAATGTATGTTACACTGGTGTAAATGTATGTTACATTGGTGTACATGTATATTAAACTGGTGTAAATTTACATTAAATTGGTGTAAATGTTTGTAACACTGGTGTACATGTATGTAACACCGGTGTAAATGTATGTAACACTAGTGTAAATGTATGTTACACTTGTATAAATGTATGTTACAATATGCTACACTGGTGTAAATGTATGTCACACTGGTGTAAATGTATGTTACACTGGTAACATAACATGCTAATATAACAATGGCAAAAATGTGGTATCTCAGATAAATGTAATCTTCATTATCAATTCAATTGTGTGTTAACTTCACCTTATGTCGACAACAGACTCCACGTATTACGATGTAATGAATTTTTTTATCTATCTGCAGAAAACGGTTATCGACAGTTAAATCAAGCCAGGGTCGATATACATTATATATACATTATATATCGACCCTGATCAAGCTGATGGTGTACAGCCTGACCTACTTTCAAATAAGTAAATACTATATAAAGCACTATTTACCAGAAGAGTTTGGACCTCTCCACCAGGGCGTAGTTCTCCCCGTCGCCTATGTAAGTGCAACAGCCGGCACATTGGAAACATTCTGGGTGGTATTTGTGGTCTCCCGCTACCTGTTACCATGGAAACAGAAGTGTAGTTTTTAAGACTGTACACACAATAATATCATTTGTAAAAGATTGTAGTTGTAGTTTATCAATCATCTTCCTAAGTGACTTTTTCATGGCAAATTGTAAGCCAGAAATTTGAATTTGAGTAATCAAGCATGATCGAAAAGTGATGGCCATGACCTTATGTGCCGTGTCCTGAGCAAGACACATTATCTGCATTTGCTTAGTACTGGTTCTACACAGCAAGACACTGAGAGTGACTAAAATAAGTTCAGACAGCTAATTACAATCGGTGTAAAAATAAATTTAAAACTAACTGCAGTTTCAATATAATGACCGTAAAAACAATATTTTCGAAACAGTTTTGTGTAAAATAATATCAACTTCATAAAATGTTTTGATTATACAATAATTCTTTTTTTTTAGAGCCATTTTGTTTTCATTGTAACAGTACAGACATAAAAGCATACCATGACGGGTCCAGTGATGATTTCGGCACACCCATTACACGCCTCCCCGTACGTGGACCAATAATCCTGCTTACAGAACAGCTGGCCATGCTTCTCAAAATACCAGTTGGACAAGCGCTGACTACACTTGGAACATCTGAAATAAACACAATACAGAATTCATAGTTTACAGAAACAGAATCAAGACAGATTTCTTTCAAGAAGTGTCCAGGCGTTAGCTGACGTACACCTGTCTAACTCCAGCCATGCTGCTTGAGGAAATATGCTTCTCGTTAGTGCTAAAGAACTGAGGCTCAGTTAATCATGTCGTGCACGTGAAGGTCAGAACACATCACATAATTTGAGAGCTGATATTTATATTCAACGACCGTTACATATGGAAATTATCCCTACCATGCTGAAGTAACTATGACTAAATTCTTAACAAAAGTTGATACCAACACAGCCATGCCCCCAATGAGGTATGGATTCAGGAACTTCACAATTGCTGGAGAAACAGATATATACAACTCAGATGGTTAAACCCCAATTAAGTACCTCTTACGATCATATAAGGGTCAGACAGTGGTCTCTATTTTTATTCCTATTGCCTGCCCTGGAACCATATGGGGGCTCAGTTTGAGAAAAGTGTCACGGTTTACGGCACTGTACAAGATGAACATTCCACAATATAAGGAGTGCTACAAAGTGTCATCACCATCAGATGCAGGTGAGGAAGACTAAACGCCTAACAAAGTTCCCTTGAAAAGAGGTTGGTATTTACTAGGCTGGTTGGGAAGTTAACTTTAAAACCATTCATATATATATGTGTACCGTGTTTACCGTTGCTTTTAACAATCTTCCAGTACTTGTATCAGTGAACTCAATGCTCGCCCAACTGTATAGTACTGCCACACTGGAATACCATTCCATAGACACATGACATGATACCCCACCCAGTCACATTATACTGACACCAGGCCTGGAACTACCATTTAAATGTTGAACTTCAAACAAGGGAGCTACTAGTACATTTTGGTCTTGGTATGACCCGGCTTGGATTGAACCCACCACCTTTCGCATGAAACCCACCACCTTTCGCATGAAAGGTGGGTGCTCTTCCACTTGAGCCACTGACGCAGTCACTTAAGATAGTTCAATGATTGACAATTACAAATTTACACTTAACAAAAAAGATAAATGTGAGAACATAAGCTTAATTTATAAACTCTTTTCCTGTAAAACATTTTATCAAATAATTAAACCTTACACTGTATGATTATCTATGCAATGGTAATCCATTTTCTTAATTAACAGTAAGGCAATTATCCGATTACGACTTTTGATTCACTTAAAATTATTGGCAATTAACAGTGAACAACTTCCCCAAGAGCCGATTAAATACGAACCTCTTTCCAAGGGGTCAATGTTTAATTATAGAATATATCCCGATATTAGCGTTCGTGACCTCAGAGATTGAGATTAATTACACATTTCCGCATAATTAATCATCAATAGAGATGTATCTCATTTCTCCTTTATCATAAGTATTCATGTTTCATCAAGTACTTGTAAACATTAATTTTAAGATTTCCCATTGTTTAATATGAAGATTTATATCAGTGATTCATAAGCAGATAACTTCTGATTGTAACATGAGTGCCAATAAGGAATCTGTATAAAGGTCAAGATAAATTAATGTTATCAACATTTCAGACTAAATTACAGATACTGTATATACGTTTTGACTTGTGTTTTGCCGTATACCCTGTTTATTTAACCGCCCCCCAGGGGCATTGAATGTTACTAAAGGGGGGCGTTTATATGTGGACATTTTTTTTTTTACATATTATACCTCTAAAATGCTTGGAGGAGGTCTTTTTCTAAACTAGACCTCGTCAGGTTTTTTTTATTGCATGGCATCACTTATACTGCCCCCTTTTCAACAAATGGGAGGGGAGGGGGGCAGGCGTTTATTAGGTGGGGAGCGGGCATTTATTAGGGGTATACACTAGTTGGTAAATCATTTCTTTGCATTCTAACAACAGCTTTTCCTATCTACCCTACTTTTGCTGCATGAAATATAGGAACCGCATCATTATTTTGTCTTAGTCTAGGCCAATAAAAGGTCTTTTCCACAATAAGAAAGGGTTAGAATATATCAATTGAATTTTGTTTAATGGCTCATCAACACAGTATAGGTTATTTAGAGCCGCCCCAGAGAGAGGGGAAGGACACATAGGAATCCGGGAACCGTGCCCTACTTTTATTATCAAATAGATTTCAATGGTTCTTTAACATGCTCGGAGGATAGACCGATACACGGGACCACCCGGTTTACGTCCCCATCTGACGGACGAGGCTAAGGGGAAAGTGACTTGCCCAAGAACATACCGATGAAACTCAGTGGCACCACGGAGGATTGAACCTGGTGCCTCCGGTTAAAATCCGCCGCGCTACCGACTGCCCCACGCCACATCAACCCCAGGACAATTTTGGATCCAGTTTTATCTTTCTTAACTTCATTTCCTCTGTGTTTGTCTACTTCATATACTTACATTCTGACTAGGATCTTGACCGCAGAAAACATGTAATAATCCATGTTGTTCAAAACACTGAAAATTCAGGCTATAGTTGTCAATATGGAAGTCATATAATGCCTGTCATGACCACAGACCATAATCACCATCATTACCTTTCATTACTCATGCAAGAAAATATTAATTATTTCCTCTACAGACTGCATCTTGCATGCAATGTTTTAAACTTGATCTCAGAATTCAGAACATATCTCATTTTTCTTTTCTCCTTATCTTGTTACAATTAATTAACAGAGCAATTTTTCCAAGATAAAAACGAGATTTTCATCAAAGCTTCCTGCCTTTTCCATTTAAAAGATATCACTTTATCTTAAATTTTCCTCCAACCAAGCAGCTTGAAAATATATTGAATATTATTGATAGAAGTAATTATATATTTCCAGTTCAGCTGTCAATTCATCCATAAAAAAGGCAAGACACAAATGTTAAATTCCACCATTTTGTTTGTATTGAATTAAGTCATGATTCAGCATTTCATTGTGTTTTGCAGGGAGAAGTTGATCAGAGCACAGACGAAATCAATACAGTACAGGAGTATGGCTGCAGCGTGGTACAGATTGTGGATCTGTATCATGGGACGGATTATTGGTCGGGACGACGGATAAATAAAAACAGTCCATATGGATTTAACAAATATAGCACTAATAACTCAGACTGGATGGCAGAAGGTCTAACATTTTATTTTTCATTTTTTATTTTATTGCTTTATGAGAACTTAAATAAATAAAATAAAATAAAACGTTAATGTTAACATAGTGTCCATTTATAGTAACTTATTTCCCCTAATAGTAGCACCCAGGGGCTATGCAAAATACAAAGGGGCCCGTACTTTTTTTGGCGTGTGTTTTGTTCAGTTTGGGGTGTACTCATTACTGGCCAAAAGTGCTTTTAAGTAAAACCCTAATAAAAGAGTAAAAGATAAAATTATGAAAAAATGGTGTGTGTGTGTGTTGGGGGGTGGGGTGTAGGGGAGGTACTACAATTAGAGGAAATATGATATACCATTTTAATACACTATTCAAATATACATCTTACGCAATTATGTATGTATTTCTAAAGTTTACAGGCCCTCCACAATATTTAATCAAGAGAGACTCCTCAGGGATAGTCACAATATATTATATGGGGTCTTACATTTTATATCCAATGGTTGATTTATCAGAGATAGTAAATGATAAGTTATCAGTTATGACCTACTGGAACAGGTGTGACTATACTATTCAAACTTTTTGTTACAACCCCTCATCAAGGAGTACTCTTTATAAAGTATCATTACAATACTCAATTACAACAAAATAGATCTGATCTTGCTTTGATTTACTAGCCTACAACACCTCATCAAGGAGTACTCTTTATAAAGTATCATTACAATACTCAATTACAACAAAATAGATCTGCTCTTGCTTTGATTTACTAGCCTACAACACCTCATCAAGGAGTACTCTTTATAAAGTATCATTACAATACTCAATTACAACAAAACAGATCTGCTCTTGCTTTGATTTACTAACCTACAACACCTCATCAAGGAGTACTCTTTATAAAGTATCATTACAATACTCAATTACAACAAAATAGATCTGCTCTTGCTTTGATTTACTAACCTACAACACCTCATCAAGGAGTACTCTTTATAAAGTATCATTACAATACTCAACTAGATTTTGATCAGAACCTGATCAAACGGGCTTTCCATGTCATGTACAATCATTGAACGTGTATGGCGGTTCGGTACTATTTGCTAAACTGAGTGCCGCGTATGAATGCGTTGGGAGGGTCGAATGCGTTGGGAGGGTCGGTGGAACTGCGTTGGGAGGGTCGAATGCGTTGGGAGGGTCGGTGGAACGCAATAGTGCCTTGTAAAACGCCAAGCGTTCCTTTAAAACGCCCAGCGCACCTTTAAAAAAGCACACCGCGCCCAAAAGTGCTATGAAGACAGCCCACTGAACATAAATGACAGACTCCATGAATTTGAGATAGAAAACCCCAATCAATTAAGCCAGTCAAATTACAGGTGTCAAGACAGTCGACAACAATACAGTTAAGTGTGTCAGATGTGATTGACATATTGTTGTTTATTTCCTGTAATTGCTACATGATTTCCCGCCAAATGCAATTGAACACTGAGTTCATCGAGGTGCATTCGCACTTTAGGCATATTAAAGGGACTGGGGACGTTTCGAAAAAAATACTAATGTGTATCAATACGCTTTAAACCATTTTAATGAGTTTTAGTAGCATTTAATTAAAACGAGCGAAATAAAAGAAACAACAACATGGCACAATTAATTGTCCTGAATGTAAAATTGCGTGTTAATAGGTTCGACTTGAAACATATGTATCATATTGTCATTGTACATGATCGATGTATATGTCTGGTTTTGCACGTATGTGACATACTGGTTGGGAGCGTTTTTAAAGGGACACGCTGCAATCTCGAATTATGTATCAATCATCAAAACTAGCACCTAGATTTATAAAGCAAATACTATTGTGACTTTGAATCATTCAACTGATGCTTTCGTTTAAGGAACACATGGCAAGTATGTCCATCATTAAAATAAGCATCTCGTTTAATACTCCATTATCATTTTGACTTTAAATCTTCCTGCATTGAATATATTATTGGTGCACTATAAATCAAACGTTAGTAAAATGCAAAACCAGTTTGGTTGATATTATCAGTATACTTATTATTAATGATTGAACAAATGCAGGTTATGGTATGTGAAAAACTAACGGGCCGCCGTTAAAATATCAAGATTTCAGTACACCCCTTTAACACATGCGGATGTATCATCGACGATCATTAAAGGGATACATACGGCAATCATGGGGTTTGTATCAAGCTAAAACATAGCACCTCGACTTATGAATCCAGTATTTTGTTAAACACGCCTTTCATATTCAAATACAAGTGTGAGTTTTCAATTGAAAGTAATATGCTATAACAATTTGAAAACTTTGAACCAATAATTAATAGTATTAATTGCAAAAATCAGGATTGCTGTGTGCCCCTTTAAGATTGAACACTAACAACTTCAAAGGAAGATGAGACAAGTGATGAATTGTCCTTTTTGTCTTGGCGCCGCCAAAAACTGTCCACAATGAACAACATTATGCAGCTCTAAAGCGGAAGGTCTTATCCATCCACTGAATTTTCCGGGTACTGGACTTTGACGGTCTGGCTATGTCTTGCGGCGTATACATGCAACTCAGCTATACACTAATGCAGGACACGAAGTCTGTATCAGCTCCTTTAATGTCGAAAAATACAAACGTTTAATTTTACTTTCACGTGCGGGTATCAATATTATATCGGGGTATATACGGCGCCAGCAATTTCCGAGGAAAGATAAGATGAGGGATAATGTTTCTATCTATCAGACACGCCTCCGCCATGAAGCGAATCCCTCGGGGAGTAGAGGTCTGCAGTTTTAAGCGCAGTGACTTACCCCACTGAACTTTCCTGTTTCAGTTAACAATGAAGGTCGGGCTATTTATTGCGGCGTGTACATGCCAACACTTCTTCCCTTCATAGTTATACACTAATGCAGGACACAAAGTTTTTAGCAGTTCCTTTAATGTTGAAAAGTAAATTGAAAGGCCTTACAAATGGTACATATGTTCTTGATAACAATTTCAACCGTTACTGAGATATAGGTGGTTATTGGTGTTTACACCTATCGTTTACCTATGACCTTGACCTTTGACCTGGTGACCTGATTTTCCCAGACTTGATCAAGGCCACACAGTGGCACATATGTGAGGGCATTGTTGGCGCTAGCTGGTTCGGTTTTCGAAATATACTTAGAAGTTTCTATTTTAGCCTGTTTAAAATTAAACCACTATGGCCACCATATTTGATGACGTCATCAAATATTTTTCACACGATCGATAGAAGATGATGAAAACATGATTGTGGTAAAGTTTCAAAATGGTCGTGCAATAATTGTATTTTTGACGATTTTTTCCAGTTTTTAAGCGTCTGGCGTCTCTGACGCCATCACGTTATGACGTCATGACCCCGCATGACCCTCTTGCACAACTAGACCATGACCTTTACAATCTGTGAAAGTTTCATTCAAATCCGACCATAAATGTCTGAGATCTAGCGCGAACAAGATTTTCATCATGACGTCACTGGCGGCCATCTTGGTTGACGTCATGACCCCAAAAGCTTCGCGGCACTATTCCAGAATGAGCTCTATCACTGTGTAAACTTTGGAGGCCGTGCGACCAGTCTTACTATGAAAAGTGGCGGTCACAAGAATAAAGTCAAAATCTTGCCGAACAACAACAATAGGTCTTTCCACTGGAAGGTGGAAAGCCCTAATAATGGTTTCGCGTATCTGTATGTGCGTGCAAGACGGGTACTGCGTTACGCCCGACACTGAATATTTAGGTCTGAGCTATGTATCATCTTCACGTGTATACATTCGTCTGCCCCACGTCCCACCCATACGCACATTATTTGGCGAAGTTTCATCAATATGAGACTGGAAATCTTTAGGAAGAGAAGCGTGAACAAGGTATTTCTTAGGTATTCACTGGCGGCCATATTGAATGTCGCCGCGACCCAAAACATTGCAATGCACAACTACAAGATAAGTACATTATTTTGACAAAGATTCACCAAGACGGGACATGTAGTTCTTGGGCAGAAGCGATTTTAATCTTCTTTTGTTTCTACGTTACTGTGACGTCATTAATGACGTCAGCTAAAAATAATCTTCACGTTCGTATTTGCAATCATATGTTCTACAAAACTGACAAATTTTACGTGTCTACGTCAATTTTTCAAATTTTACGTCATTGACGTCATCGTATTTTGGTTCCTATGGCAACAATTTACCAACGTTGCGTTTTGAGTGGACTTTATTTTTGAAAAGTAAATTGAAAGGCCTTACAAATGGTACATATGTTCTTGATAACAATTTCAACCGTTACTGAGATATAGGTGGTTATTGGTGTTAACACCTATCGTTTACCTATGACCTTGACCTTTGACCTGGTGACCTGATTTTCCCAGACTTGATCAAGGCCACACAGTGGCACATATGTGAGGGCATTGTTGGCGCTAACTGGTTCGGTTTTCGAAATATACTTAGAAGTTTCTATTTTAGCCTGTTTAAAATTAAACCACTATGGCCGCCATATTTGATGACGTCATCAAATATTTTTCACACGATCGATAGAAGATGATGAAAACATGATTGTGGTAAAGTTTCAAAATGGTCGTGCAATAATTGTATTTTTGACGATTTTTCCCAGTTTTTAAGCGTCTGGCGTCTCTGACGCCATCACGTTATGACGTCATGACCCCGCATGACCCTCTTGCACAACTAGACCATGACCTTTACAATCTGTGAAAGTTTCATTCAAATCCGACCATAAATGTCTGAGATCTAGCGCGAACAAGATTTTCATCATGACGTCACTGGCGGCCATCTTGGTTGACGTCATGACCCCAAAAGCTTCGCGGCACTATTCCAGAATGAGCTCTATCACTGTGTAAACTTTGGAGGCCGTGCGACCAGTCTTACTATGAAAAGTGGCGGTCACAAGAATAAAGTCAAAATCTTGCTGGACAACAACAATAGGTCTTTCCACTGGAAGGTGGAAAGCCCTAATTACAACAAAATAGATCTGCTCTTGCTTTGATTTACTAACCTACAACACCTCATCAAGGAGTACTCTTTATAAAGTATCATTACAATACTCAATTACAACAAAATAGATCTGCTCTTGCTTTGATTTACTAACCTACAACACCTCATCAAGGAGTACTCTTTATAAAGTATCTTTACAATACTCAATTACAACAAAATAGATCTGCTCTTGCTTTGATTTACTAACCTACAACACCTCATCAAGGAGTACTCTTTATAAAGTATCATTACAATACTCAATTACAACAAAATAGATCTGATCTTGCTTTGATTTACTAACCTACAACACCTCATCAAGGAGTACTCTTTATAAAGTATCATTACAATACTCAATTACAACAAAATAGATCTGATCTTGCTTTGATTTACTAACCTACAACACCTCATCAAGGAGTACTCTTTATAAAGTATCATTACAATACTCAATTACAACAAAATAGATCTGCTCTTGCTTTGATTTACTAACCTACAACACCTCATCAAGGAGTACTCTTTATAAAGTATCTTTACAATACTCAATTACAACAAAATAGATCTGCTCTTGCTTTGATTTACTAACCTACAACACCTCATCAAGGAGTACTCTTTATAAAGTATCATTACAATACTCAATTACAATAAAATAGATCGGCTCTTGCTTTGATTTACTAACCTACAACACCTCATCAAGGAGTACTCTTTATAAAGTATCATTACAATACTCAATTACAACATAATAGATCTGCTCTTGCTTTGATTTACTAACCTACAACACCTCATCAAGGAGTACTCTTTATAAAGTATCATTACAATACTCAATTACAACAAAACAGAACTGCTCTTGCTTCCATTTACTAACCTTATAATGTTTAATTTCCTTAAAAGTATTTTTGGTAAATCCATCATTTTAAATGGCATATTTGAATTCATGTCTGCACATCTGTAACAAATAATGACAACTCAAAAATACTGGACTAGAATTGTAACTGAAATGAAAACACTTGTAAAGCTGGGGAAAAAACTCACTTAAAATGGCTTAACTGCTATCTAGAGATTGTAACAAAGTAATTCCTTAGATATTACGCATATCGAAGTTTCCTTTTCTCGTTAAACATTACAGCACTATAATTATGGAGTTTAGACTGGTGAGAGTTGACAATTTCTTTAATACTCATACCGGACCACAGGAATTACAGTTATATAAATAGCCATATATTAAACTATAAATGATTGCATTCACACAAAATACTATGTATTTAATACAAATTTTTTTGTTTACATTTTATTGATTATCATTCTATATATTGCACAAATCATCCTTCTCAATGCATACTTGTGATCTGTGAGCAAATAATCGCACCTGGAGAAAAACCTTGCAGTTCAATTAGACGAAGAATTTGAGGGGGCCACTGTTATCACTATATTTCTCTTACCACCCACCCCATTCCAATGCTTGACAACAGGTGTCATTTGTCACAATGGCAGTCGTGTTGTCAACATGTATGTAAAGTTCTAGCCCAGAACTCTCCTACCGTGTCTTTATGCCTATAGACTTACTAGAGAAAGGCACTTATAATTTTGCGTCCAAATGCCCTATCCATCTTCAATCTCTCCAAAATGACCTGAGCCAGTATCACCTTATATGTGGGGGATGATGCATAAAACAAGTCATTATCCACCTGACTGCATTTCCATTTACTTATGAATTATTTATTAAAGAGGTTGTTTGACTATTCCGGAACTAGCTACAATTAAAAAGGCTTTAAAAACCATGGAAAAAACTGAAAGAATTATCAAAATATCTTAAAAAATACAGGAGATATGATCTTCTAAAAATGTGCACAAATTCTCAAATGGAGGCAGCCATCTTGGTTTGATGATGTCATTGCGCCTTTTTACCATTTATTGCATTCTGATAAATATCATTTAAAACAAAGAATATCACTGCAAATACATAAAGCTTATATCTCCTATATGTATAAGATATTTAGATTTTGTGTTCATTTTTTCCCACAGTTTTTAAACCCTTTTAAATTAAACCAATTTCAGAATAGTGCAACAACCCCTTTAAACAAAATCATTATTCACACAAACGTTCGTTTTATTGCAATAATGTCAAATTTGGTACAATTCACAGCCATGATGATCATCAAATCCCTTGACATGAGCTATTTATTTTAAGTGCCTTTTTTATTACACTCAAAACCACAAACATACCAAAACATTAACAAAGTACTGCTACTTCTATTTTAGTTGTCCCAGGCCATGTCAAATAGCACATAAAACCAGGAATCAAAGTTTAAAAGTTCAAAAGAACATCACCAGTTTAAATCTTATCTATAAAATGTTGAATAGTAACAGGCTATAGTAAAGCCCTGTTTCTGCAGCAAATTACTGGACATAGGTTATGTGTCTGGACATAGGTTATGTGTCTAATAGATAATCAAATAAAATAATGATAGAGTATACAACCAACTTCCATACATATTAATCCAAAAAAAGAAAAGAAAAAAGAAGCAAATTGTTTTTGCATATTTCTAACTGTCAATTTAATTACACCAATCATATATTTAAACCTATGGTAGAATAATGAAGAAAAATTGAAAACTCAACGTTTTATTTAATCTATGCAAGCAGGTTTTAAGTTACAATGATACTGGATTACTAAATCAAGATGCTAATTTTATGGAGACACTAATTTTATGCTTGATAAAAACGTGAAGATTGCCAGGTGTGTGTTCCTTAAAATTATTTTGTGTGATTGGCTGGCTCTTTATTCAGCCTTCATTACAGAGCACAGTGTATCATTATGTACCATCAGCCTTCATTACAGAGCACAGTGTATCAGTATGTCCCATCAGCTGTCATTACAGAGCACAGTGTATCATTATGTACCATCAGCTGTCATTACAGAGCACAGTGTACCATTATGTACCATCAGCCTTCATTACAGAGCACAGTGTATCATTATGTACCATCAGCCTCCATTACAGAGCACAGTGTATCATTATGTACCATCAGCTGTCATTACAGAGCACAGTGTATCATTATGTACCATCAGCTGTCATTACAGAGCACAGTGTATCATTATGTACCATCAGCCTGCATTACAGAGTACAGTGTATCATTATGTACCATCAGCTGTCATTACAGAGCACAGTGTACCATTATGTACCATCAGCCTTCATTACAGAGTACAGTGTATCATTATGTACCATCAGCTGTCATAACAGAGCACAGTGTATCATTATGTACCATCAGCCTTCATTACAGAGCACAGTGTATCATTATGTACCATTACAGAGAACAGTGTATCATTATGTACCATCAGCCTTCATTGCAGAGTACAGTGTATCATTATGTACCATCAGCTGTCATTACAGAGCACAGTGTATCATTATGTACCATCAGCCTTCATTACAGAGTACAGTGTATCATTGTGTACCATCAGCAGTCATTACAGAGCACAGTGTATCATTATGTACCATCAGCCTGCATTACAGAGTATAGTGTATCATTATGTACCATCAGCCTTCATTACAGAGAACAGTGTATCATTATGTACCATCAGCCTTCATTACAGAGCACAGTGTATCATTATGTACCATCAGCTGTCATTACAGAGCACAGTGTATCATTATGTACCATCAGCTGTCATTACAGAGCACAGTGTATCATTATGTACCATCAGCCTTCATTACAGAGCACAGTGTATCATTATGTATCATCAGGCTTCATTACAGAGCACAGTGTATCATTATGTACCATCAGCCTTCATTACAGAGCACAGTGTATCATGATGTACCATCAGCCTTCATTACAGAGCACAGTGTATCAATATGTACCATCAGCCTCCATTACAGAGTACAGTGTATCATTATGTACCATCAGCAGTCATTACAGAGCACAGTGTATCATTATGTACCATCAGGCTTCATTACAGAGTACAGTGTATCATTATGTACCATCAGGCTTCATTACAGAGCACAGTGTATCATTATGTACCATCAGGCTTCATTACAGAGCACAGTGTATCATTATGTACCATCAGCTGTCATTACAGAGCACAGTGTATCATTATGTACCATCAGCCTTCATTACAGAGCACAGTGTATCATTATGTATCATCAGGCTTCATTACAGAGCACAGTGTATCATTATGTACCATCAGCCTTCATTACAGAGCACAGTGTATCATGATGTACCATCAGCCTTCATTACAGAGCACAGTGTATCAATATGTACCATCAGCCTCCATTACAGAGTACAGTGTATCATTATGTACCATCAGCAGTCATTACAGAGCACAGTGTATCATTATGTACCATCAGGCTTCATTACAGAGTACAGTGTATCATTATGTACCATCAGGCTTCATTACAGAGCACAGTGTATCATTATGTACCATCAGGCTTCATTACAGAGTACAGTGTATCATTATGTACCATCAGCCTTCATTACAGAGTACAGTGTATCATTATGTACCATCAGGCTTCATTACAGAGCACAGTGTATCATTATGTACCATCAGCCTTCATTACAGAGTACAGTGTATCATTATGTACCATCAGGCTTCATTACAGAGTACAGTGTATCATTATGTACCATCAGGCTTCATTACAGAGCACAGTGTATCATTATGTACCATCAGCTGTCATTACAGAGTACAGTGTATCATTATGTACCATCACCGCTTATTGTTATTTGATGACAAAATGAGTTGTCAGGGCTGTACAAATCCTATAGCCCGACGCCCGGGACTAGTCCAAAACCAAAGTCGGGCGTGTCACTTTTTCAAAGATGTCAGTCCCGGACTAGTCCAATTTTAAAAAAAGAGAAAGTCGGGCATGTCACTGTTTTAAAGATTTCAGTCCCAAATCCCAGATTTGTCCAGTTAACAATGTCGGCCACTGTCATAAAACAACCCCTGCACACTTCTCAACGTAATCCTTTAATTGCACTCGCTTACGTAATGCAATTAGCATCCACAGCGGCGATCAGTGATTGCCCCGGGCAGTTTTATCAACAATCAACCATGCCGGAAGTCCCGCCTCCAAATTACTTTGACAGTCGGCATTGTCGACAGTATCCAATCAATTGACCCGATCTATTTTAATCCAGACCCGCTAGACAATGAAATGACTACTACACATGTTTGTCACGTGATTACCTGTTCGTCACGTGGTGAGCTGAAAATGGCGATACACTGAAACAATAACACTATAACACGTTGATTAATTAGCAATCAGGCCGATTTGTCGGCAATATTTCGATGAGTAAAGAAACTAAGGACGTTTGATAATGGAAGTATGTTTGATATGAAATGGTAGGTGTGATTTGTTTTTATTGTTTCTCAGAGTATTGTTGAGCGTAATTGTAACAGACATGAAAGGCGGGTGGGGTAACGGTTTCGTATTTGGCATTGCTAATGTTTACATTTTAAAATGAGTTGGTTGAACTTTTTCAGTGTTAAAAATAGGGAAAATATGAAAGCGAAAGTGAAAGTAAAAATAAAAAGGAAAAATGTAGAATGTGATGCACAGCCAATCAAAAAGTCAAACTCATCTGGTGTAGAGGACAAAAACATAAAAATAAAATGTTTATATTGATTCACATGTTATTTATTTTTTGCATGAGGTAAAATGGTAATAAAGTTAAGAATCTCATCTGTAGCCCCTTACCTATATAAAGTTATGACTTTTTTTCTCTACTACATTAAATGATTATCTGAACTATAATATGAAACTCAATATCTATATTGAAATTTGAAAATTCAGATGTGATTCTTACTATTGCTACTGTTTCACCCAATGACAGTCTACAATCTATCAGTATATAGACTATACCACTGAAACATACATTAATTGTCTGAAGACTAAATAAGGATCGTTTCCTTTACTGTGTATAATGAATTGTAATGAGTATGCAAGACGCAGTTTTAACATATTGAGAAATCGAAAGAATTAAGATCATCTGATGTGTCCATTTTTTGGGACTAGTCACAATTTTTTTGGGACTAGTCACTTTTGACAGGGTGACTAGTCCCGGACTAGTGACTAAAAAAATTATTTGTACAGCCCTGGTTGTAGCATGGTAGCATGGTCACAGACAATTATCTTTGTTCAGACACAGGTGTAAATCGTTAAATTGAAAATAAGACCTGTCAGAATAACTGGGAGAATAACAGTTAGAATAACTGAACTAGAGCTGAAATGGACATGCTACAAAACAAATAGAGTATGGTTTCATCTCGTTGGTTAATTTAAACACCTCGATGGGCTACGCCCATCTTGATGTTTAAATGAACCAATTCAATGAAACCATACTCTATCTATTACTTAGTAACAGGTAGCTTCAACAAACACTAATTGTTAATTATTCTTGACAAATTTTGTTTCCATGGAAATGCAATTTTTTTATATTTCAAATCAATAGATATTTAAAATAGAAAATTCAATCAAGAGCTAATTCACAACAGTAAATGTTGTCATTTCTTGCCACTACACCAGATGTGTGGTATGTAGTAACCACAAGGACACCAAACAAGACACCACAAATATTATTCTAATTTGGTAATCACACTTGATTACAACCTACCAAGAAATCAGCTGATTTTCAACAATGAGTCATTTCTTTCAAAACTGAATATTGAATTTGTTTCCTTTAATTTAATCAGGATGTACATACGTGGGATTTATTGTTTGCCTTAATTCACACATTATACACGTTATTGTCAATCGATGATAGTGATTGATAGAGAGATATTCAGCCTTCATTCACACATTATACACGTTATTGTCAATCGATGATAGTGACTGATAGAGAGATATTCAGTAAGAGTATATCGAGTATCTCCCATCACACGGATACAAATACTAGAAATGACGAGATAACTACATCAATTACTTGAAACAACAAGACAGTACCATTTGATATCAAATACTAGAAATAACAAGACATAATCAATCAAATACCAGAAATAACAAGTGACAACCATACCAAATACTAGAAAAGACAGAACCATTTGATATAAAATACTAGAAATAACTTGACAGAACCATTTGATATAAAATACTTGAAATAACCTGACAGAACCATTTGATATTAAACACTAGAAATAATGTGACAGAACCATTTGATATCAAACACTAGAAATAACAAGACATAATCAATCAAATACCAGAAATAACAAGTGACAACCATACCAAATACTAGAAAAGACAGAACCATTTGATATAAAATACTAGAAATAACTTCACAGAACCATTTGATATCAAACACTAGAAATAATGTGACAGAACCATTTGATATCAAATACTAGAAATAACAAGACATAATCAATCAAATACCAGAAATAACAAGTGACAACCATACCAAATACTAGAAAAGACAGAACCATTTGATATAAAATACTAGAAATAACTTGACAGAACCATTTGATATCAAACACTAGAAATAATGTGACAGAACCATTTGATATCAAACACTAGAAATAACTTGACAGAACCATTTGATATCAAACACTAGAAATAATGTGACAGAACCATTTGATATCAAACACTAGAAATAACTTGACAGAACCATTTGATATCAAACACTAGAAATAACTTCACAGAACCATTTGATATCAAACACTAGAAATAATGTGACAGAACCATTTGATATCAAACACTAGAAATAACTTGACAGAACCATTTGATATCAAACACTAGAAATAACTTGACAGAACCATTTGATATCAAACACTAGAAATAATGTGACAGAACCATTTGATATCAAACACTAGAAATAACTTGACAGAACCATTTGATATCAAACACTAGAAATAACTTCACAGAACCATTTGATATCAAACACTAGAAATAACTTGACAGAACCATTTGATATCAAACACTAGCAATAACTTGACAGAACCATTTGATATAAAATACTAGAAATAATGTGACAGAACCATTTGATATCAAACACTAGAAATAACTTCACAGAACCATTTGATATCAAACACTAGAAATAATGTGACAGAACCATTTGATATCAAACACTAGAAATAACTTCACAGAACCATTTGATATCAAACAATAGAAATATCTTGCCAGTACCATTTGATATCAAACACTAGAAGCGACATGACAGCCAGGAAATAAAACAGTTCTTACTTAAAGCAGCTTTGATGCCAGTCACTGTTTAAGGCCTCGATGTACGGTTCCTCGCTCAGAGCTGTTGAGCAGCCATTACAAAAATGCGGCTTTTCTGAAAAAAATAATGAGCACTTGTTGTCAATAATATTACTATTCCCTTTTCCCCAGGAAATGCTCCATTATCTTGAAAAAAGCTAAGCTTGTCAAAAATATAATGTTCGTTTTTAATACACTATAGGCAACATCATAATTTGTTTAAATTTTGAACACGTTCTTCGGTGACTAAAAGTTATGAACCTGTAAACATATTTTGATGAGTTTTTAAATGATTTTTTTGTCAGAATTGAACATTCCATTTAAAGGATATGAAATAAAACAATTTGTTTGTTCGTTTGTATGGGGTTTTACATCATTTCAACACATGTAAGGTTATATAGGACAGTCAATAGTTTATGGTCGAGGTCCCAGTGGGATTCAAACCCGCAGCCGTGAGAGGCGAAGGTTTATAGCGCACCATTGTTAACCATTCGGCCACAGAGACGCTATCAAATAAAACGTAACTTGGGTACTAAAAAGTGGCATTTAGTGGATTTCGCATGCTTAATTGCACATGTGTGTTTAAGGTTTACAGTCCCTCTAACACATATGCCAAGATGAGAATCCCTCAATGACATGGCATTATGTCTGAACTTAAAGCAACAAAATTAGCACCTCTGTTTATTAAACTAGTATTATTTTAACTTTAAACCTGTTGTCATATAAATAAATGTATATAATACAATTTGAAGTTTAAATTATTTTTTCATTATTCTACCACATTTTTAAAATATAATCAACATTAGGTTGACCATAAAAAAATGTTGGTTTGCTGTTTCCCTACCTATCCATGAAAAAGAACCCTACGCAAAACATTTTATAGCAATTCTTTAGCATTATTTTTCTTTGTTGCTATCTTCAGTATATTTTTCTTTAATTTCTTTTAGGTGGTTAATTTTTGCGCACAATATGACCTATTTATGTGTCGACGTGCAGTAAAACACCATTCACATTCATTCATTAGGTGTTTACTGTCTTTGGCCAAAAAAAATATAAAAAAATCATCTACCTACCCATTTATGAAATCCTGGGTCGGGAAACAGCAAACAAATATTACTTTAAGGATGGCCTTAGTAACATACAACTACAATTAATAGTGATGTGAACTTACCTAAAACAACAATCTTTGATGTTGGCATATTGCACTTTGTTTTACAGATAAAAATCACAATTTCCATTTACAATTCAAAATGCTATCCTAGACACAATGTTTATTGAGCATGTGTGTGTACTACAGAATATAAATTAGATAAAAGCACCGTCATGTTTTTCTCTTAAATATTTTATTAAACTTTAAACTAAAAACATTTAGTATGAATTACTAGGCAACAATGCATTTCATATATCCATCAAATATTAATATACTAGAAAATGTATATAACAACATATGAAATATTAAACAAATTTTCACAGTTATTCAAGGCATGTAAGCCAACAAGACACATCTATACTTTAACTGCAAGCTCAACCATTTGTGGTAAAGGTATGACTAATGAATACCTCCGATACATCAACAATATCATTCGTATCACTCCCAATTTTACTTAATGTTTTAAAATGTATCGCTTGGCTAGAGAAATGTACGTCATACGTATTTATTGTATCCGATAACTCCATGAGAAAACTTCATAAAGTCAATGTTAAGTACAACATTTATTGCAATTTATTAAACACTTAATACCAGGTGTGGATTCAGAGTCCACAGGTATGAACAAATCTAAGAAGGTATCAACTGTTTTTAAAAGTTGCATGCCCTTCATCTTCCTGGCTAATGCAGTTTTTAAATGAAACAAGCTGGTCAGGGCCTGCATGTTGAGAACCAGAGACCAGCTGGTCAGGGCCTGCATGTTGAGAACCAGAGACCAGCTGGTCAGGGCCTGCATGTTGAGAACCAGAGACCAGCTGGTCAGGGCCTGCATGCTGATACCAGAGATCAGCTGGTGAGGGCCTGCATGCTGAGAACCAGACCAGCTGGTCAGGGCCTGCATGCTGAGAACCAGAGACCAGCTGGTGAGGGCCTGCATGTTGAGAACCAGAGACCAGCTGGTCAGGGCCTGCATGCTGAGAACCAGAGACCAGCTGGTCAGGGCCTGCATGCTGAGAACCAGATACCAGCTGGTCAGGGCCTGCATGTTGAGAACCAGAGACCAGCTGGTAAGGGCCTGCATGCTGAGAACCGGAGACCAGCTGGTCAAGGCCTGCATGTTGAGAACCAGATGCGACCGGGCCTGCATGTTGAGAACCAGAGACCAGCTGGTCAGGGCCTGCATGTTGAGAACCAGAGACCAGCTGGTCAGGGCCTGCATGTTGAGAACCAGAGACCAGGTGTGATGCATGTTGAGAACCAGAGACCAGCTGGTCAGGGCCTGCATGTTGAGAACCAGAGACCGGCTGGTCAGGGCCTGCATGTTGAGAACCAGAGACCAGCTGGTCAGGGCCTGCATGTTGAGAACCAGAGACCGGCTGGTCAGGGCCTGCATGTTGAGAACCAGAGACCAGCTGGTCAGGGCCTGCATGCTGAGAACCAGAGACCGGCTGGTCAGGGCCTGCATGTTGAGAACCAGAGACCAGCTGGTCAGGGCCTGCATGCTGAGAACCAGAGACCAGCTGGTCAGGGCCTGCATGCTGAGAACCAGAGACCAGCTGGTCAGGGCCTGCATGTTGAGAACCAGAGACCAGCTGGTCAGGGCCTGCATGCTGAGAACCAGAGACCAGCTGCTCAGGGCCTGCATGTTGAGAACCAGAGACCAGCTGGTCAGGGCCTGCATGTTGAGAACCAGAGACCAGCTGGTCAGGGCCTGCATGTTGAGAACCAGAGACCAGCTGGTCAGGGCCTGCATGCTGAGAACCAGAGACCAGCTGGTCAGGGCCTGCATGTTGAGAACCAGAGACCAGCTGGTCAGGGCCTGCATGCTGAGAACCAGAGACCAGCTGGTCAGGGCCTGCATGCTGAGAACCAGAGACCAGGTGTGACCGTAAGTTTGACAAGAAAGTAATCAATTAAATAAATGTGTCTTAAACAACTATTCTTTACGGTCAGCAATTGACAAATGTGTCACGGACCATTAATGTTTAAAACTCAGCCGCTGGGCATCTTTCAATAGAAGGTTTACATGCCGACTACAACAGTGGTAAACAATATCTTGAAAGAGGCTGAAACCCCCCCCCCCCCCCCCCCCTTTTGGTACGCAGTATTTAGGGCGTTTTAGGCGTTATTCAGTACGCACGAGCCTGGTACGCAGTACTCGCACGACACACTATTTAGTATTTAGTACTCATAAAATGTATTTTTAAAACCAAATATGTACAAAAAAAATCATAAAATGTAAATAAAGGTCTAATTTTGATAATCGGGCCTTCAATCATCTACCAGATCCTGGCTCTTAGGTGTTTTAGGTCATCATTCAAATTAGAGTTTGAGGAAGCTATCCAGCTGGCTTGCGGATGTCGGTGGTTCTACCCAGGTGCCCGCCCGAGCTTGAAAATTGCCCGGAGGGGCACCTGGGGTCTTCCTCCACCAATGGAAGCTGGAAAGTCGCCATATGACCTTAGCTGTTGGTGCGACTATAAAATCCAATTCAATCAATCAAATTAGAGTTATTGCCCTTTGTAATTTTATTCTTAGAATTTTTGTCCGGAGCTAAATAGTATTCAGTACTAGGTCTCTAAAATAAGGAGTATTCAGTACTGGTGGGGGAGTGGGGGGTGGGGGGTTACATCCTCTTGAAACTTCATAAAGTCAATGTTAAGTACAACATTTATTGCAATTTATTAAACACTTATGCCCCCAATACCAGGTGTGGATTCAGGAGTGGGCCCACAGGTATGAACAAATCTGAGAAGGTATCAACTGTTTTTAAAAGTTGCATGCCCTTCATCTTCCTGGCTAATGCAGTTTTTAAATGAAACTAGCTGGGCAGGGCCTGCATGTTGAGAACCAGAGACCAGCTGGTCAGGGCCTGCATGTTGAGAACCAGAGACCAGCTGGTCAGGGCCTGTATGTTGAGAACCAGAGACCAGCTGGTGAGGGCCTGCATGTTGAGAACCAGAGACCAGCTGGTGAGGGCCTGCATGTTGAGAACCAGAGACCATCTGGTGAGGGCCTGCATGTTGAGAACCAGAGACCAGCTGGTGAGGGCCTGCATGTTGAGAACCAGAGACCAGCTGGTCAGGGCCTGCATGTTGAGAACCAGAGACCAGATGCGACCGGGCCTGCATGTTGAGAACCAGAGACCAGCTGGTCAGGGCCTGCATGTTGAGAACCAGAGACCAGGTGGTCAGGGCCTGCATGTCGAGAACCAGAGACCAGCTGCTCAGGGCCTGCATGCTGAGAACCAGAGACCAGCTGGTCAGGGCCTGCATGCTGAGAACCAGAGACCAGCTGGTCAGGGCCTGCATGTTGAGAACCAGAGACCAGCTGGTCAGGGCCTGCATGCTGAGAACCAGAGACCAGCTGGTCAGGGCCTGCATGTTGAGAACCAGAGACCAGCTGGTCAGGGCCTGCATGTTGAGAACCAGAGACCAGCTGGTCAGGGCCTGCATGCTGAGAACCAGAGACCAGCTGGTCAGGGCCTGCATGCTGAGAACCAGAGACCAGCTGGTTAGGGCCTGCATGTTGAGAACCAGAGACCAGCTGGTCAGGACCTGCATGTTGAGAACCAGAGACCAGCTGGTCAGGGCCTGCATGCTAAGAACCAGAGACCAGCTGGTCAGGGCCTGCATGCTGAGAACCAGAGACCAGCTGGTCAGGGCCTGCATGTTGAGAACCAGAGACCAGCTGGTCAGGGCCTGCATGTTGAGAACCAGAGACCAGCTGGTCAGGGCCTGCATGCTGAGAACCAGAGACCAGCTGGTCAGGGCCTGCATGTTGAGAACCAGAGACCAGGTGGTCAGGGCCTGCATGTTGAGAACCAGAGACCAGCTGGTCAGGGCCTGCATGCTGAGAACCAGAGACCAGCAGGTCAGGGCCTGCATGTTGAGAACCAGAGACCAGCTGGTCAGGGCCTGCATGTTGAGAACCAGAGACCAGCTGGTCAGGGCCTGCATGCTGAGAACCAGAGACCAGCTGGTCAGGGCCTGCATGTTGAGAACCAGAGACCAGCTGGTCAGGGCCTGCATGTTGAGAACCAGAGACCAGCTGGTGAGGGCCTGCATGCTGAGAACCAGAGACCAGCTGGTGAGGGCCTGCATGTTGAGAACCAGAGACCAGCTGGTCAGGGCCTGCATGCTGAGAACCAGAGACCAGGTGTGACCGTAAGTTTGACAAGAAAGTAATCAATTAAATAAATGTGTCTTAAACAACTACTCTTTACGGTCATCAATTGACAAATGTGTCATGGACCATTAATGTTTAAAACTCAGCCGCTGGGCATCTTTCAATAGAAGGTTTACATGCTGACTACAACAGTGGTAAACAATATCTTGAAAAGGTTTAAACAAACAAACTCAAGAATACTTTATCATTTTACAACTTATTTACATTTTTAACTTTTATAACAGCTGATTACAGGGAGTTTATCTCTGCATACAAAATACAATTTCAGTGGCGTAGCTGCCTATAGGCACATGCCTCCTATAGGCACTGTAGGCACGTGCCTACACATCGTCCCAGAAATCAAAAAATTAAAATGCCAAAGATGCAATAAAAACTGAGTGGAGTAGTGGGTGGAGGGGTATGGTCAGCTCATACCAGTTTTCACTCGTGTCTTTTCAGAAATAACCAAACGAACCGCGATTGTGCAAATTTTGAAAGATTTTCAGAAAGCAAGTATTCATATTAATATATATGTTATTTTGTTCTGTTCCGATGTTTTGTTGCGAAATCGTAAAAAAGCTTGAAATCGTGTGTTAAAAATATTTTCTTTGCTGCTTAAAACACCGTCAGAATGCAGGATTTGCCTTCCTTCTAAAATAAAAAATTCCGGGGGAGCATCCCCACTAGGCCTTGTGCTACACACTGATTGATGCACAGCTACGCCCCTGAATTTGATTTGAGATTTTCAATTAAATGACAAAAACAGTCTATTCAATCATTTAGGAATTAGTTTATATTCAGGATTTTGTGATTCTTGGTTTCAAGAAACTCATTACTCAATGAGAGATACAAATAGTCTTAATCTGTTTCTCAATTTAAAAACAGCAATTTAAAAACTCAACCAGTTCTCAGAACTAACCAAGTTGCATCATAATAGCATGCTGTCATGTCATAATAGTCAATTCAGTGATTTTGTTACCTGCGAGTCCTGCTTCTAGGGACTCACAATTAACAAGAGGTCAATACCTTGAAGCTCTACTGATGGGTTTTGATAGCTAGATCAGCATTCTTGTGAAGTTTCATGAAAATCTGTCAAGTAGTTTCAGAGGAGTTACAAGTTTTTAATATATAACTCTATGTAAACATAGATAGCCGCTGGCAGCCATGTTTAATGTCAAAATAATTTTCAACAGGGACCAACATCATGTCAAGCAGATCATTTTAGAAAAAGTCAATATCAGTATCACTTAGTTTTCAAAGAATTGTTTTTTAAAAATCTATTTTTAGCCATCGCAACCATCATGAATTTCCGGCCGGCCTGAAATTTTGCCAGGATCAACTAGGCATCAAGAGCAACATTTCCTATAAGTAGTTTCAGAGTAGTCGCTGCACGTTTTTACTATATAACTCTATGTAAACAAAGATAGCCATGTTTAATGTCGAAATGATCTAACATCATGTCATGCTGATCATTTTATAAAAAGTCCCATATCAATATCACTTACAGTTTTCAAGAAGTAGTTGTAACAAAATCTAGTTGTAGTCGTGGCGGTCATCTTGAATACCTGGCCGACCGGAAATTTTGCTAGAATCAACTAGACACCAAGGCAACATTCCTGTGAAGTTTCATGAAAATCCGTCAAGTAGTTTCAGAGGAGTAGTCGTCGGTCGACCTGAATTTTTGCTAGTATCAAGAGCAACATTCCTGTAAAATTTCACGAAAATCCGTCAAGTAGTTTCAGAGGAGGAGTCGCCACAAGTTTTTCCTGTATAACTCTATGTCAACAAAGATGGCCGCTGGCCGCTAGCGGTATGTTTGACATTGAATCAAAATGAATCTTGGTTAGGACCAAGTACATGTCGCACCAGTCATTTTCGTAAGGTTCCAATTCAATATTACTTACAGTTTTTGAGATCACAGTCGCATTTTTAAAATCTATTTTTAGCGGTGGTGGCCATCTTGAATTTCCTATCGATCTGAATTTTTGCTAGGATCAACTAGACATCAAGAGCAACATTCCTGTCAAGTTTCATGTAGTCAAGTAGTTTTAGAGGAGTTTTTCCTACATAACTCTATGTAAACAAAGATGGCCACTGGCAGCCTTGTTTGACATCCAATCAAAATGAACTTTGGTTAGGACCAACTACCTGTCGTGCCAGTCATTTTGGTAAAGGTTCCAAATCAAAATTACATTTTTAAAATCTATTTTTAGCCGTGGTGGTCATCTTGAATATCCGGCCGACCTGAATTTTTGCTAGGATCAACTAGACATCAAGAGCAACATTCCTGTGGAATTTCATGTAGTGACAGAGCAGTAGTCGCCACAAAAAAAGTTTATGGAAGGACGGACGACGTACCACGGCATAAGCTCAGCTGATCTTTGATCAGTCAAGCTAAACAATATCTAAAATCCACAGGACGCACAGAAATCGAACAAGATTTTTTCTGAAACCTTAAAATTATGGAAATATCAATATTAAAGACGACCCAAGTTAAGGAAAGATTTAGATAGACAACAAAAATAAAAAAATAAAAGGTGAATCACAACGCGACTCAAAGTTTTTCCAAAGGACTCATAAATCTTGCAGGCAACGAGTCCCCGGACTCATAATAACACAACTGTAAAAAAATCACTGCAGTTAATACCAGGATGTGATGTCATAATACCAGAAGTGATGTCATGATGGAAACAACCAAATCAAAATATGAATGTAGCAGCTGATTGGTTCTGTGATAAAAACTGGACCAATGAAACCTGTTTATTTAGCAAGATGGAGAAACTCAATCCATTCTCAGAAGTAATTGAATTTTTACTTGACATTGATTTATGAGGTTCTTAAAATCCAGAATTTCAAAATTCTAATAATAAAATAATTCTAAAATGATTTAATAGACTGTTAAAAGGGATATTTTTATTCAAATATAACTATTTATGCTTGTGTACTGTTTCTCTATGACTACAACTATCTGTTAATGCAATATTACTTATTAACATGTCATTATGTTTATAATAATTATAATTAGGTTATTGCACAAAGCAACATTCAATTTAACAAAATTGTGAATATAAATGCTGTAATTTAAGTTCACCATTTATATTTTATCTTGTAGCTGCTGGTTACATTTTAATCGCTTTATTTAGTGCCACACCTTGCACACAGATATTGATATCTAATAAACAAAGGCTTACTGTACACTTCTGTTTACAAAACATAGTAAAACAAGAGGTCCGAGAGGAACTTGTATTTGGTTTACATATATGTATAGAATTGAGCACTGAACATTTCATTTTCTACTCCAACATATATCACACCTGTAAACTTTCATGAATTATAGTTCTCCGGCCATGTTTTGTTTCATGAACATGTTTAATGTTTATTTAAATCGAAATCAATATGCAACAATAGATATTTACAATTCATGCATTGCAATATCTGTGAAAAGCGAGAATAAGATTTTATTTGATGACGTAGAAAACTTTGAACAGGTAAATTAATCCACAGGTAAATGTATTTATCAATTATCTGGCAATAGTTGTGCAGCTATACAATTCTGATTTACCTCATTTCCCCGTGCCTTCATGCAGTGGTAAAAGCAGTATCTACGTCACGGAAATAATACTTACTTTTACATACAACTTAGTAGCGGTTTTAAATATATGTGTCTCTCCGGGACTATCAAGAAATGTTCATATGATGTTTAAGAGTTAAATTTGTTAATTGATAATACTCCAAAATGGTGGCCATTCACCTTTATGTGTGAATCTACAGCTTTCCATAGCGCTTGCATGAGAAAAACTAGAAATGTGTCCATGGAACATGGATGCCCCCACTGAAAACAATCTGCGGAAAACTGGCCTGTAACACTGGTAAAAAAACAAGTTTGATTTTGATGAGGTATTGATATGCACATCTTGTCATCTATAGAAGCATCATGGAAAATTTGAAATAATCGGTTGAAAACTGTGGGAGGAGATACACACACGATTTTAACGTAAAATAAAAAAAGGCAATAAACGTTATATTTTGTCTCGAAATTGATATGCACATCTTTGCATCATATAGTTATAAGCATCCTGTAAAATTTCGAAACAGTCATTTGAAAACTGCGGGAGGAGATAGACACACATGATATTTTAACGTAAAATAAAAACTCCGGTAACAAAAGTTAGATTTTGACTTATCATATAATTATAAGAATCCTGTAAAGTTTTGAAGGAATCGGTTGAAAACTGTGGGAGGAGATAGACACACAAACATTTAGAGACAGACAGACAAGACAGGGCTAAAGCTATATGTCCCCTATTCACCATTCGGTGGCGGGGGCATAACAAAAAGAAAAGTGTCACCAGACTAGAACTGTCATCGATAGAAACAATACTGATATATAATCAATCACGTGAGTCAATCAGTTCTGATATATAATCAATCACGTGAGTCAATCAGTTCTGATACATGTAAAATTGTAGACCTCTAGCTCTTGTAGTTTCAGAAAAGAAGATTTTTTAAAGATTTTTTTTAAGATTTTCCTATATAGATCTAGATAAAACCGTGATCCCTGGGGCAGGGCCAAATCTTATCACCATTTCAACAACTGTGGCAGAGTTCCATAAGCTTATGCTACATGCAAAATATTAGATCTCTTTCAGAGAGGCAAAATATTAGAACTCTTTCAGAGTGTTTTTTTTAAAGATGTTCCTATATAACTCTATGTTTTCACATGGGCAGGGCCAAACTTTACCCCAAAGTCACCATTTGTAAAAACTTAGTAAGGGACCATAAGCTTATGCAACATGCAAATAAATGAAACTCTCTTTGCCATTTGGTTTCAGAGAAGAAGATTTAACAAGAGGTCAATGACCTTGAAGCTCTACTGATTGATTTTGATTTCAGAAAGTAGTCGCTACAAACTTGTTTTTGAAAATCTATTTTTAGCCGTGGCGGCCACCTTGAATTTCCGGCCGACCTGAAATTTTGCTAGGATCAATAAGACATCAAGAGCAACATTCCTGTGAAGTTTCATGAAAATCTGTCAAGTAGTATCATACTGATCATTTTAGAAAAAGTCCCATATCAATATCTTTTATAGTTTTCAAGAAGTAGTCGCTACAAACTTATATTTTAAAAATCTATTTTTAGCCATGGCGGCCATCTTGAATTTCCGGCCGACCTGAAATTTTGCTAAGATCAATAAGACATCAAGAGCAACATTCGTGTGAAGTTTCATGAAAATCCGTCAAGTAGTTTCAGAGGAGTAGTCGCTACAAGTTTTCATGATATAACTCTATGTAAACAAAGATGGCCACTGGCAGCCATGTTTAACGTCGAATCAAAATAATGTTCGACTCGAATAACCACAATGTCATGTCGATCATTTTAGAAAAAGTCCCATATCAATATCACTTATAGTTTTCAAGAAGTAGTCGCTACAAACTTGTATTTTGAAAATCTATTTTTAGCCATGGCGGCCATCTTAAATTTCTGGCCGACCTGACATTTTGCTAGGATCAATTAGACATCAAGAGCAACATTCCTGTGAAGTTTCATAAAAATCCGTCAAGTAGTTTCAGAGGAGTAGTCGCTACAAGTTTTCATTATATAACTCTATGTAAACAAAGATGGCCGCTGGCAGCCATGTTTAACGTCGAATCAAAACGATTTTCGACAAGGACCAACACCATGTCATGCTGATCATTTTAGAAAAAGTCCCATATCAATATCTCTTATAGTTTTCAAGAAGTAGTCGCTACAAACTTATTTTTTAAAAATCTATTTTTAGCCGTGGCGGCCATCTTGAATTTCCGGCCGACCTGAAATTTTGCTAGGATCAATTAGACATCAAGAGCAACATTCCTGTCTAGTAGTTTCAGAGAAGTAGTCGCTACAAGTTTTCATTATATAACTCTATGTAAAGAAAGATGGCCGCTGGCAGCCATGTTTAACGTCGAATCAAAACGATTTTCGACAAGGATCAACATCATGTCATGCTGATCATTTTAGAAAATGTCCCATATCAATATCCCTTAGAGTTTTCAAGAAGTAGTCGCTACAAACTTGTTTTTTAAAAACCTATTTTTAGATTTGGCGGCCATCTTGGATTTCACATCTACATGAATTTTTGCTAGGATCAACTAGACTTCATGGGCAACATTTCTGTAAAGTTTCATGAAAATCCATTCAGTAGTTTCAGAGGAGTAGTCGCTATAAGTTTTCATTATATAACTATGTAAACGAGATGGCTGCTGACAGCCATGTTTAACATTGCATCAAAATAATGTTCGACTGGGATAACCATCATGCCATGCTGATCATTTTAGAAAAAGTCCCATATCAATATCTCTTATAGTTTTCAAGAAGTAGTCGCTACAAACTTATTTTTTTTAAATCTATTGTTAGCCATGGCGGCCATCTTGAATTTCTGGCCGATCTGAAATTTTGCTAGGATCAATTAGACATCAAGAGCAACATTCCTGTGAAGTTTCATGAAAATCCGTCTGGTAGTTTCAGAGGAGTAGTCGCTACAAGTTTTCATTATATAACTCTATGTAAACAAAGATGGCCGCTGACAGCCATGTTTAACATCAAATCAAAACGATTTTTGACAAGGACCAACATCATGTCATGCTGATCATTTTAGAAAAAGTCCCATATCAATATCACTTATAGTTTTCAAGAAGTAGTCGCTACAAACTTGTATTTTGAAAATCTATTTTTAGCCATGGCGGCCATCTTGAATTTCCGGCCGACCTGAAATTTTGCTAGGATCAATTAGACATCAAGAGCAACATTTGTGTGAAGTTTCATGAAAATCCGTCAAGTAGTTTCAGAGGAGTAGTCGCTACAAGTTTTCATTATATAACTCTATGTAAACAAAGATGGCCACTGGCAGCCATGTTTAACGTCGAATCAAAATAATGTTCGACTCGGATAACCATCATGTCATGCTGATCATTTTAGAAAAAGTCCCATATCAATATCTCTTATAGTTTTCAAGAAGTAGTCGCTACAAACTTATTTTTTAAAAATCTATTTTTAGCTGTGATGGCCATCTTGAATTTCTGGCAGATCTGAAATTTTGCTAGGATCAATTAGACATCAAGAGTAACATTCCTGTAAAGTTTCATGAAAATCCGCCAGTAGTTTCAGAGGAGTAGTCGCTACAAGTTTTTACTATATAACTCTATGTAAACAAAGATGGCCGCTGGCAGCCATGTTTAACGTTGAATCAAAACGATTTTTCACAAGGACCAACATCATGTCATGCTGATCTTTTAGAAAAAGTCCCATATCAATATCACTTATAGTTTTCAAGAAGTAGTCGCTACAAACCTGTATTTTAAAACTCTATTTTTAGCTTTGGCGGCCATCTTGGATTTCACATCAACATGAATTTTTGCTAGGATCAACTAGACTTTATGGGCAACATTTCTGTAAAGTTTCATGAATATCCATCAAGTAGTTTCAGAGGAGTAGTCGCTACAAATAAAAGTTTACGGACAGACGGACGGATGGACGGACAGAGGACGGATGACGGACGCCGCACCACGGCATAAGCTCTGCTGATCTCTGATCAGTCGAGCTAAAAACAGTCTATTAAATCATTTTAGAAATATTTTATTATTAGAATTTTGTGTTTCTGGGTTTCAAGAACCTCATTACTCAATGTCCAGTAAAACCTCAATGTGGAGAATGTAATGAGCTTTAAATTAACAGGTTTCATTGGTCCAACTTTTGTCACTGAACCAATCAGAATGCTTCATTCATATTTTAATTTGGTTGCTTCTATCATGACATCACTTTGTGGTATTATGACATCACACCCTGGTATTATGACATCACGTCATGCTATTATGACGTCACGTCACGCTATTAAGATGCAACTCCTAGTGTTCTCAGAACTGGTTCTCAGAACTGAATGAGCCTTTTAATTGCTGTGAGAAACAGATTTAAACGGTTTGTATCACTCATTGAGTTATGAGTTTCTTGAAACCAAAAATCACAAAATTCTAAAAGTAAAATAATTCTAAAATGATTTAATAGACTGTTTAAAATGTTTTGCTTATATAAGTCTATATAAAACATGCGACTATGTACTCTATGTAAAACTGTGAATCCCAGGGCGGGGTAAAATATGACCCTAGGTCACTATTTCAACAACTGTGGTAAGGTCCATAAGCTTATGCTACATGCAAAACATCAGACATCTATCTCTTTTAGTTTCAGAGCAGATCAATTCTTTAAAGATTTTCTATATAAAATTGACCCAAATTTGAACCCAGTGTCATGCATCGTTTAGTAATCACGGCCATTTTTTTAAATTAAGTATTACAGAAGTATCCATATACATTGTATATAAAATTGGTTTGGCAGTTTCAGAGTAAGTTCTGCTTATGCCTTTTCCCTACATATAAATCTATGCTAATCATTTGAAATCTCTATATACAAACTTTGGCCCCAGGTGGCTGGACCATTTTTGACCCTGGCGAAACCAAAATCACAAACTTGATAGTTTCGTTAGTACCTTGCGATCATTATACCTCTGCTTTCACAAAGAGAAGTGGGGTCTTTACAGGAATCATGTCCGTCGCATCCCGTCACGTAACACATTTTTGTCACGTCCATTCATTGCCCTCTATCACTGTGTGAAGTTTCACTTCAATCCCATAAGTAGATTTAAGTTAAGCTCCAGGCAAAAATTCTAAGTATAAAATTACAAAGGCAACAACTCTAATTTAAATGAAGACAGAGTTACCGTTCTAGTACTCTGCACTTCCTCTCATTGCCCTCTTTCACTGTGTGAAGTTTCATTGTAGTCCCATCAGTAGTGTTTGAGTTATGCTCCGGACAAGAATTGTAAGCATAAAGTTACAAAGGGCAATATCTCTAATTTAAATGAAGATTGTGTGAAGTTTCATTGTAGTCACATCAGTAGTTTTTTAGTTATGCTCCGGACAAGAATTCTAAGAATTTTCGGGCAGAAAAATGTGTTACAGGACATTATACAACACCAGAGTGAAGATGTCTAAGTGAAACAAACAAGAGGGCCATAATTCTGTAATGAATTAGGCAATAAACAATGGGTGATGTAGAGGGACATAAGGTCATCCGTTGTTTTGAGTATATGAAGTTTGGGAACAACCAATTCAAAACTTAATTAGGCAATAAACAATGGGTGATGTAGAGGGACATAAGGTCATCAGTTGTTATGAGTATGTGAAGTTTGGGAACAACCAATTCAAAACTGTTTGAGATATGCAAGTATTGAAAAATGTGTTAATGGACGCGACGGGACAAAAATGTGTTGCCTGATCGGACGCGAAGGGACGTTACGGACGTGATTCCTATTTAGCCCCCCACTTAAATACCTATCAGAGATTTATAAGGATTTCTCAGTGAGATATTTTTAGTATCAGACAAAAGTGATATCGTCACACCAGTGACGAGATCAGTTTTCTATATCGTCACACCAGTGGGGGGCACGAGGTGGGTTGGTGGTGGTAATTTCAATTAAATATCCTTAAACAAGAGGTCAATGACCTTGAAGCTCTACTGATTGATTTTGATTTCAGGAAGTAGTCGCTACAAACTTGTTTTTGAAAATCTATTTTTAGCCGTGGCGGCCACCTTGAATTTCCGGCCGACCTGAAATTTTGCTAGGATCAATAAGACATCAAGAGCAACATTCCTGTGAAGTTTCATGAAAATCTGTCAAGTAGTATCATACTGATCATTTTAGAAAAAGTCCCATATCAATATCTTTTATAGTTTTCAAGAAGTAGTCGCCACAAACTTATATTTTAAAAATCTATTTTTAGCCATGGCGGCCATCTTGAATTTCCGGCCGACCTGAAATTTTGCTAAGATCAATTAGACATCAAGAGCAACATTCGTGTGAAGTTTCATGAAAATCCGTCAAGTAGTTTCAGAGGAGTAGTCGCTACAAGTTTTCATGATATAACTCTATGTAAACAAAGATGGCCACTGGCAGCCATGTTTAACGTCGAATCAAAATAATGTTCGACTCGAATAACCACCATGTCATGTCGATCATTTTAGAAAAAGTCCCATATCAATATCACTTATAGTTTTCAAGAAGTAGTCGCTACAAACTTGTATTTTGAATATCTATTTTTAGCCATGGCGGCCATCTTGAATTTCTGGCCGACCTGACATTTTGCTAGGATCAATTAGACATCAAGAGCAACATTCGTGTGAAGTTTCATGAAAATCCGTCAAGTAGTTTCAGAGAAGTAGTCGCTACAAGTTTTCATTATATAACTCTATGTAAACAAAGATGGCCACTGGCAGCCATGTTTAACGTCGAATCAAAATAATGTTCAACTCGGATTACCATCATGTCATGCTGATCATTTTAGAAAAAGTCCCATATCAATATCTTTTATAGTTTTCAAGAAGTAGTCGCTACAAACTTATTTTTTAAAAATCTATTTTTAGCCGTGGCGGCCATCTTGAATTTCCGGCCGACCTGAAATTTTGCTAGGATCAATTAGACATCAAGAGCAATATTCCTGTGAAGTTTCATGAAAATCTGTCAAGTAGTTTCAGAGGAGTAGTCGCTACAAGTTTTTACTATATAACCCTATGTAAACAAAGATGGCCACTGGCAGCCATGTTTAACGTCGAATCAAAATAATGTTTGACTAGGATCAACATCATGTCATGCTGATCATTTTAGAAAAAGTCCAATATCAATATCACTTATAGTTTTCAAGAAGTAGTCGCTACAAACTTGTTTTTTGAAACTGTATTTTTAGCCGTGGCGGCCATCTTGAATTTCCGGCCGACCTAAAGTTTTGCTAGGATCAATAAGACATCAAGAGCAATATTCATGTGAAGTTTCATGAAAATCCGTCAAGTAGTTTCAGAGTAGTAGTCGCTACAAGTTTTCATTATATAACTCTATGTAAACAAAGATGGCCGCTGGCAGCCATGTTTAACGCTGAATCAAAATAATTTTCGACAAGGATCAACAACATGTCATATTGATCATTTTAGGAAAAGACGCAGATCAATATCACTTATAGTTTACAAGAAGTAGTCGCTACAAACTTGTTTTTTGAAAAAATATTTTTAGCCGTGGCGGCATCTTGAATTTCTGGCCGACCTGAAATTTTGCTAGGATCAATAAGACATCAAGAGCAACATTCCTGTGCAGTTTCATGAAAATCCGTCAAGTAGTTTCAGAGGAGTAGTCGCTACAAGTTTTTACTAAATAACTCTATGTAAACAAAGATGGCCGCTGGCAGCCATGTTTAACGTCGAATCAGAACGATTTTCGACAAGGACCAACATCATGTCATGCTGATCATTTTAGAAAAAGTCCCATATCAATATCACTTATAGTTTTCAAAAAGTAGTCGCTACAAATTGGTTTTTTAAAATCTATTTTTAGATTTGGCGGCCATCTTGGATATCACATCAACATGAATTTTTGCTAGGATCAACTAGACTTCATGGGCAACATTTCTGTAAAGTTTCATGAAAATCCATTCAGTAGTTTCAGAGGAGTAGTTGCTACAAACATAAGTTTACGGACAGACAGACGGACGACGGACACCGCACCACGGCATAAGCTCTGCTGAATGCTGATCTCTGATCAGTAGAGCTAAAAATCAAGATGTCCTTTTAATGACCTATATTTCGGAGAGAGTAGGTCACAGCAACAACAAAATTCTTAAACCGTATCAGTTTGATAAAGGAACATAATGATATAGATGAGGTTCAGTCAAAATCCTACCAATATAAGCTGTGATTCAGATCTTGTACCGAAAATGGGCGTGGCCTATATGTCAAAGAATGTAGGTCACGCATGACGGTGACGAAAATATTTGTTCACAGTGTCAGGTGAATATGAGGAACATACTGTTGCAGTTTGGTTAATATCCCACACTTAAAACAGGGCACACAAATTCCACTTGTCTGCTCGCCATGACGAGTGCTCATTGATGCAGGACGAGTAGTAATTAAGATAAATTCTTTAAAAATTAATCAATTTGACCATTCAAATATTTTGAAGGACGAGTAACTCGGTAACAAATTTTCCTGCCCTGTTAAAAGTTCAGATGAACAAAACTTACACTTTAACTTGAACGTAATCAAAAGTTGCACTCTAATTTAAACTGAGTGTGACCTATATTTCAGAGAAGTAGGTCAAAGCGATGAATAATTTGTTCACCAGGTCGATAAGAGAAACATGCTGATGCTGTTCGATTAATATCCCACTCTTAAAGGGTCGAGATTAGTGTTGTTCTGATTAATCGATTTGATCTGATTAATCTATTACAATTTTTTATAATCGACTTTACTCGGTTGTTGAAAATGATGGCTTATTTCATTCTCCTGTATTAAAATATACAAGAAAATAAAATGAGTAGTCACATAATGGGTATCACAACTTATTTTTTAAAATATGTGTTGAGTCAGTTTCATTCAGTTCCTTTATTACCAGAACATGCTTGCGATTCTTTTCTTCATTATAGTCTGAAAAAGGCTTATACTTGTCTTTTATAGCAGCCATGTTTGATCGATTAATGATCGATTAAATATTCTGATGATCGATCGCGAGTTTTCAGACAATTCCCAACACTAGTCGAGATAAACAGAAATTGTACTTTAACTTGGACATAAACTAGATGGAACAAGCACTAACCCCAAACCAATCTCTACCCAGAGTTGTCGTTCCTTGCATACACATACACCTCTGTCAACGTTTCATCAAATACCAAGAATCTTGGCAAACGATGAAAAACGATGGAAATGCATTTTTTTTTGTTTTGATTGCACTAATATTTTTCTGAATTAACTTTAGGCCAAATAAAATTATATATGTGTGGTTCTTATTACATGCTCAAAAAAAAATATGGTAGATACTAAGGTAGGGAAAATATTTTATTTTCTAAAAATATTTTATTTTATATATATTTATTTTTTTACACTATACTTTTATACCCAATAAATAAATAAATGTAACTATATATTTGTTGATATCATCTGATACAGAACCAATAGAACAAGAGCTGTCAGAGGACAGCGCAGCTAGACTATTCAAATTTTCATAGAACAAGAAATGATACACCCGGCATATAATCAAAAATCTGTGAAAACAAAGGGGCAAGCTGGATGTGTCAAGAAGGAAAACATTGGAATTTTCATTAAATCAAGGGCCACAATTTTTCTGTGATGACACGGAGGTAATTTGATAATAACCCTTCTAAAGGATACATCACACGGAGATAAGTTGATAATAACCCTTTCAAAGGATATATAATGCAAATTTTATAAGTTGAAAATTTGAAGAAAATATGTTAGAAGTATATGTAAATGCATTTGATATTTGACCCCTTTTTGACCTTGACCTTTCATCCAATGATCTTGAACTCAATAGATACGATCATCGTCCCATTTATAATAAGTTTGATGATGATTGGATAAAAAAATGCGGACGTGTGGTAACACTATATGCCCGCACCACTTTCGTATGCCCGCACCACTTTCGTGGCGGGGCATAAAAAGACCTTTACTGGTAAATGATAGCTTTGATAATACTAAATGTTTGTTGAACAATGTAGTAGTAGTATTGAAACCTAAGAAAGAAAACCGTCCGAGGAGATATTTACTGTCGCACCAAAACTTCAAAAAAGTTACAAAAACTTTATGCAGTTTAATACGTAATTTTTTCTGTGTCGTAGTTATAAAACAGTATAAAACACTAACAATTTTACTAATAAAAGCCCAAACTATTCAATTCATTGCCGAAATTAGTATTTTTTCTCACCTTCCTGATTTTCATCGGACATAGCGGAAGTGGTTACGACCCGAAAACAAAACTCCCCGCAGTGGTTACTTCCCCTATCTGTTACACTGAGGGACTTCGATCACTAACTATAGTTGAACTATGCATTGATCTGAGGAGTAATGCGAACTAACCATAGTCGCGACAAACGAAGAGTCGAGAGAAAAATTTCATCATTCTTTGGAGGTTTTCAACTGAAACCATATTCAAACAACAGAACAAGTTATAATGATATTCATGTAGTAACATTTTGTTTATTCCAATTAGGAATTTCAGGGCTTTAATTATCAGCCCAGGGAATTTATATAGTTGATCAAGTTGTCATTTTATAACTTGTTCTGCGTTGTCGTCGATGCGGAAATACGTTTCCGATGGTTTTCATACGAATGTCATAAATGTTGTGTTTTTTTGGCCCAGCCATTCAAAAACTTACCAGCCCATTGACGCTAAACATAGAAAAAAAACTTGGTTAGGCACCAACGAGCTGAGACAGACTATCTTTTTTTTTTGTAGTATGGTGTACTTAATGACATTGTCCGCGCGTGCTGTCCGTACTCTAACTTCCCCATAAATTTATCGGACGTTAAGAGTATGGTAAAGCTCCGCTCATTTGTGTGTACTGAATTAAACAAATTAATGCTATACATTCAGCATAGGCAATTTCACCGACCATACTACTGTAAACGGGCGAGGAAAAACTAGTAGGCCTACACTCAGCGGGGTTTGAACTCGGAACAATTGCATATGAAGCGGGCGTTCTATTTTATTTTATTTATTTTTTTAAATCTTTTTTAATTTTCTTATTTCATTATTTCATTATTTCATTATTTCATTTCAATATTTCATTATTTCATTATTTTTTTGTTTTTTGTTTCAATTTTTTTTCCCAGGAAGCATTGCTGTGCCTATTGCATTTTTTTTCTTCCGGTTCGTTGATTTTTGATGGAGTTATGGCCCCTTGACATTTTTTTGTCGGCACTACTCCTCCTAAACGCCTTGTTGGATTTCGACGAAACTGGGCAGGAAGCATCGGTAAGATGTCTAGTTATGCATATCGCGCTTTTGTTCCAGTTTGTTGATTTATGACGGAGTTATGGCACTTTGATATTTTTACATTAAATTTCTTGTCGGCGCTACTCTTCCTAAACGGCTTGTTGGATTTCTACAAAATTTGGCAGGAAGCCTCAGTATGATGTCTAGTTGTGCAAAGCATGGTATATCAATGAAATCTTGGACAAGTTCGAAAACCAGCTAGATCTAGTTAGTAACGACAGGTTATGGCCCTTGATTTGTTGAAAAATGCTATATTGTATTTTCCTTTGTTAAACTTGATTTTTTATCTGATCTTTACCATATTTGTTTAGAATGTTAATATAACCCCACACCCACCCATCCACCCATTTTCATGAAATTTCATTCATAGAAGAAAGTGGGACAAATTAAAAAATGCCCATGCCAGACTAGACACAGCAGAATTGAATGTTGTTTAACGGCTCATCAACACAGTATAGATTATTTAGAGCCGCCCCAGAGAGAGGGGAAGGATACATAGGAATCTGGGAACCTGCCCTGCTCTTATTATCGAATAGATTCCTATTGTTCTTTTACGTGCTCGGAGGATAGACCGATACACGGGACCGCCCGGTTTACGTCCCCATCCGACGGACGATAGACACAGCAGACTTATTGCCCATGATTACCAGGTGAGCGATCTAAGGCCATCCTATCCCTGCTGTTTTTGCAATGTTTAAAAAAAACTACTGATGGCAATTTTATGTCGACAACCCTTGATATAAGAGCCGTTTTAGCCAGTAGAGCATCCACAGGCCCTCTTGTGCCTCTTGTTTTTAACAGAATGGCATTTTGTTTTTAAACAAATGCACTTAAATGGCATCTCAGCAAAGTCTCACTACAGAATTACCTCCCTTGGGCAGGACGGTAGGGAGATTCCTACACCGTAAAAAACTAGGGCTGTGTTAATCGGTTTGCTCTGAACTTGGAAATGTGCAATCATTCTCTTATTTCTGTTTTCAGGTGACAAGATTGGAACATGTTCATGACTTCTGCCAAGTTTGGATGCCACTGGGTGATTTTCGAGGAAGATATGATAATTTGAAAATGGGTAGGAATACAGTTGAATTATCAGTGAAATGGAGCTATTTTTGAGGGGTACTGAAAAAGACTGGATTTTTTTTTTTTTTAATCTGGTCAACATTTGATTTTTTGTGGATATTTTGAGCTTCAGAGGAAGGTTTGCAGATTGAGGGGAGATTTAAAGACCAATGGACAGTTTAAAGTATGTTCGCAGTGGTCCACAAGTGACCATTTCTACATATATTATATAGTGTTGAATAATTCACTAGTGAGACGTTAAATGGCATCTCAGCAAACGGCAAACTCAATTGTTTTTAGTTACTAAAATGTTTACAAACTTTCATTTAAGCATCATTAACCTTTTTATTTTTAAGTCCAGCCCCGTTAGGCGAGACATGTGAATCCACGGATTTCTTGTTATACTTTGTTATCCTCTGGGGATCTTTTACAAATGGAAATTTACAAGCCAAGTGGCACCATCTAAAGCACTCGTTATCTTTTTCATTTTTTACATTTGTTAAACCTTTTCTATGATGTTGTACCTAAATAAGAGCTGCCTCTCAAAGGCTTATACTTTATTAAATTTACATAATGCCTATCTACTTCCGCAATACGCCAACCACTTCCTTGCGAAATCCATTCTCCATTTTTTCCCGTAATTTTTGCATGTGATAAATCTAACGCTTCATCAATCTCATTTTTATTTAAGGTTATTGCAGCACTGGAAATAAAATGAGCTACTTTAAATGTAGTTATTTTACCTTTTTCTTTGTCAACCCTTGTTACTTTATTAAAAGTCATTCTCAAATAAATAGACACTTTAAAACCGCCTGTTGTTTTTAATTGTTTTCAAGCAATTCTGAAACAAATGATTCTGTTAAAGTTGAGTAAGTGGTTTGTCCTCAAATACAATCATAACTTTGAAGACCTTGCTGTATTGTTTTGGAGATTTCTCAAGTAATTTTATGATAGTCATTATATAATGTATACAAAGACAATAATCTTTAAACCCTTATTAATTAATTAATAATTTAACCAGTATGAAAATAATATCAATTCCCTCTTTCAATAACTCGTCAATAATAATAAATAAAGAAATTACTGTCTGCTGGATCTTTAGTCGCTAGTGAGATCTTTTTATCGCACAAGCTGTTTAATCTTTTTACATCCCTTTTTCTTATTTGCCATGGGAGTATCATCTTTTGAGCATCGGTTATAATCTTTTCAGTCAAATCCTTTAAGTTTATGAAAATTAATAGCTCTCTGTCGATTTTTATCTTTCCTTCAAAATCAACCAACAAACTTGTTTTTCACAATCTCACTTTTCACAATCTCTCCTAAGACTTTCTATTTCTTTTTTCACGTGTTCCATATAATATTATATAGTTATTCATCTTTTAAGCCCTAATAAAATTAATAATAATAATAGTATATTATAATGAGTTGTAAATATTGTAAGAAAGTATTAGATGTTTTTGATTCTTTTGAAATGTGTATGGATTGTTTTTTCATTTTATATAGTCGACAAAAAGACACATGGTAAAGATTGTGTTGGGTACATACTTTGTTACAAAGATTGTGTTGGGTACATACTTTGTTACAAAGATTGTGTTTGGTACATACTTTGTTACAACTGCACCTATGCATGTGCACATTGTAATAGTACTTGTAGGATTTTTGATGGAGAACGTATTTTTTTTCGAATGCGGGACTCACAATGGATATGATCTTGTTGCAGATTACCGAGAAGTTCGCAAGAAGAGCGTTTATCATAGAAAATACCATATAGAAAATAATAATTTATCTCCTATGGATAAGCAGAGATGCGAGGATTTGTTTCACAAAATCGTATTTCTTTTTGGATAAGATAGGAGGCCGAAAAGAACAAATTTAATTACATTTTCCAGAAGATATTCAAACTATCAGAAATGAAAAAAGAAACAAAGCCAATTAAGACAAAAGTTACTAGAGATAAATACGATGCTATATGGAAACAGGTTGAAAAAGAAATGGTTTAGTAACCATTCAACTCGGACGGTTCCTAGTAACCATTTAACTTGTATCGCTCAATATACCTTTCCAAGGGTTCAGTAAAACTATCATTCTGCTGGATTTGGAGTATTTTAGCAAAACATAATGCGATTACCTCCTCGTCTGGTTTATCAGCTGTCTGTACATATGAAATAAGTTGTTTGAAACTCCTATGATACGCTTTCAACAAAATCTTTTTCTTTGCTATTCTGGTTTTATTCATTAGGACTGCGGTTATTGGGGGAACTGCTCCAACTACAGCTATAAAAACAGGAATTGTTGGAACCAACCCTAGTGCTGCAGTGCAACCAATTATCCCGCTTGTGATTTGTAACCCTGTGTTAATCCTGCTGCATAATTAATAACTAAGTCTGTATGCTGCCGCTTGTCGAGTTAAGTAACTAATTAATTCTTCCTTGCTTTTAATTTCTTTCATTATAATAATAATTAGATTAATTAAAATATTTAGAAAAAACAATTTCTCGTGTTCTCCGACTACTATTTTGCCTATTTTTAATAACTCGTCGATTATGCTAATGCCTTTATTTATTAACTGTGGACTATTATTTCCCGATTCAATACTTCCACACACTAACTCCAGATCTTTAACCAAATCGCGAGGGCTATTAAAAGGTAATATTCAACACAGCCTCCTAAAATCTTTTTGAAATTTGAAAAACTTTTATGAATTGGCAAATCAGACAATTCTGTCAGTTTCTTGAATGCATTTTGAGATAGATTCGAGTATGCTTTTCCATTGTTGTAACGCTTTGTCACCAAGTCTACAACTGTATTTGACAGACCATTAATATTTGACAAGAACAAACAGTATGGCATTGTATTCGATAAGATTAATTCTAGGGCTTTCTCGTGGTACAATATTAGCGATGATTTTATATAGACACCGTGTGCGCTAATAGGTGTCAAATGAAGCAGAAAATGTAAATATTGCGATCCAAAGTTTTGTTTACAAACAATAAATAAAACCTTTTATTTTCCAAACTCATGAATTTATTTCTACATACTTATTTAGGTCTATGCTCATGTTTTCATGTATACATTTCACTGAATAAAAATCTGACAGTTATTTGGTTATACTCAATATCTGATTACTTGCGAACAGTCTTATTGTCGAACAGTCTTAATTAAATAGTGTCTGAAAATTGTTCCCCCATTTTCTCTTCTATGCACGGTTAGGATTACATGTAATTTTGTCTAATGCTTTACAGCTGATTTCTTCTTTGTAAAAGCTGTATTCCCACATTAGTCAAAGTCCATGTGTACGACCAAAAGGATGTTGCGAGTACTGAACATATGGGAAAAGCGGAAATGTGGGTTCTATATTATCTTGACAAAAAGGTAGCATGGTAGCTATTTTGCAGATGAATAAAAATAAAAGAAGACACTATAATTGTAACTAAACAGCACATAAAAACTAGGTATACGTAAATACAGATGAACGTACAGAATTATTGGGTAAAATTCAAATTCTTCCAGTTATTTGAATTATTAGGAAAAAACACTGAGGCAACATAATCTTGCCAATCTTATCAGATAGTAAATCGTGTGTGATGTTGGCTCTACGTTCTACATTCTCCGTTCGACATTCAAACCCATTCTCCGTTCTATATTCAGGCCCCGTTCTCAGAACCGATTTCTCCGTTATGCATTCGAGTCCATTCAATATGACACAATATTCAAAATAATGAATAAGAGAAAAGATGGAATAGAAAAATAAAATTCTTACAAATTCAATAGTATAAGTGCGATTTCATATCTGTGATGCACATTCAAATGCGGACTTTCTATTCACACCGGCAAATGCAGACTTCCTATACACACTACCCACATGCGGCCTTCATATACACATCGGCAAATGCGGACTTCCTATTCTCACCGGCAAATGGGGACTTCCTATGCAAACTAGCGCACGTGGCTCAATTTCCAACCGATTTAAAAAAAATCTAACGGAAATCAACGGAGTTGGGCGAGACGAAATTATAGACAAAGAAAAGTTCACATTCGCGCAGTCCAATTGTTGTATATTTGTCTTCCATAGTCAATTATTATGTTTATATTTACACTAGCACATGCGGACTTCATATACTCACCGGCAAATGCGGACTTCATATGCACACTAGCGCACGTAGTTCAATTTTCAACCGATTTTAAAAAATCTACGGCAATCAACGGGGTTGGGTGAGAACTATCCATCAAGCTATCGTTTTCTCACCTAGGATTATTAGGGGAAAAAAATCACTTTTCACGTGCGCACGTGGCTTAGGGGGCACTCCTCAGTTTCGCATGAATGTCCATGGTGTAAATCAGAAAGAAATCAACTAAGCATCTTTTAGGTCCATGGATGGTATTTATAATAATTATGAAGCACGTACATTTTGATGTTTTTTTTCAGTTCCGAGTACTTCTAAGTTTATTTTGGTGTACCGGAATATGCATTCTTTGATTTTTTTTGGAGGCTATAAATAGAAAAATGTGAACCTATCAAACATTTCCAAAAAGTAGGTAAAATGGCTGATTTTGACTCACGGTGTGATCAGCATGGAATAACTTTTTAAAACGCCAGAGTAGGTATGTAAAATTTAGCATTTCCTGATATGCAAGAGTATTATGAGGACAGACATGACCCTGATATGCGTAGGATTTTTATTTTTTATTTTATTTATTGACATTTGAAATATTGCTAAAATTGCTTTTTTAGCATGTTTTGAGGGGTGGGGTAATCTTAAAGAAATGGGACTAAAGTTGTACATAAAATGCTTTTTGATACTTTTATTTGGTATGGAAACATGGGAAATTTTATTGTCTTCTAAGAAATGTATGACACAATGATAATGTGATTTATTTTTGCTCAAGGATTCAGGCTAAGAGCTTGTCATGGGTTTGATGATCGAAAACATTAAACTGTGGAGTGCTCCCTTAAGGGAAATCCGCAAGATATCTCAATCTCCATTGAAAATGGTGAACTAATTATCAAAATATATGACAATAGAGATGATTTTAATTTTGATATTAATTATCCCCATTTAGATGGGGATGTTCGCCGACCAACTTCTTGGTATATGTGTCTCAACTTATTCGTTTTTCTAGAGCTTGTACTCGAGTTGAGGACTTTAATATTCGTAATCTTTGTACAACTAAAAACCTACTCCATCAAGGTGACCGTTACCATAAACTTCGTAAAACCTTTGCAAAACTGTATTCTCGTAACCCTGATTTTCTTTCCAAATATAAAAACTCTTCTGCGACAAGGACTATCACAACCCGATTTCTATGGTGACGTGATTTACAAACTTCGTAAGATCCTTGGTCATGATCTTTGTTAAACTTGTTAAAAGGTTTATTAAAAGAGGTTATGACCCTATCATTTTGCAACGCACTACATGCTTGGTGGTGGACCCATTTACAGTTCGCCACAATGCTTTCCTCTTTGATTGTGCGATGACCGGACAGGCTGTGGACCCTATGATGACGCCTACCTAAAGCCCAAAAGGATGGTGAGACGTTTGATGTTTGTCTTCAGTTTTTTCTTGTCGTGCCCTCGATGGTTTATTCTCTTGTTGCTCCGGCTTCTGCCAAGTCGATGTGTACCTTCTTTGTGGCTTTCTAGGCTACTGTTTTGAATTTATATATGCACCAGCATCTTTGTGTTTTACTTATATTGCCTATTAATGCTGCTTTGTTGGTTAGAGAATAGTTCATGGTCATGGCGGGGATTTCTTTAATTACACTGTCCCGTTTTATTGGGTTGACAGTAGGGTAAGTGTGAGGTTTGGTGCACCCTAGAACCTGGTTTAAACCCCAGTGGCCTTTTTTGCCACTCACCGTTGTTTGAGGGGGATTGCAAGCGTCTGACCACAAAGGGTTCGCCTTCCCAGTTAGCGAGATCCCCCTGGGGAATCTTACCCGGAGTGTTTATTATGCATGTTACCAGCGATGTTACAGTATATTTTAACAGTTTATTATATGTGTATATCCTTAATACTGTACTCACAGCAAGCTCACATAAGAGTAGGCGATTGTCTCTAAACAATGTATAGTGTACTCGGCTATATTATGTGTAACACTAATATGTGAGCTGTATCTGTATTAACCATACAGACTACCTTCCCCGTGTTTTAATCACGGAGGCAGTATAATACGTTAGATAAGTTATGTTAAAATCTCTTACAAAGTATTTTAACTAGGACAACAGTGTCTACTTTACCAGGAAAACAATATCCTGTATGCAAAACCCTTTTGTGTTTGTGATGATTTATTTGGCCTTTTATTCATCTTTATGTTTGTTCTGTTTCTGTGTGTGTTTGTCTGTTGTCCTTGAATGCAGCTGTTCCTGTTCGATTATTATATCTATATTTATACAAGAACATTTGACGGTTTTAGGACACGTGGTTAGGGCTGATATAGAGACAGACCCATCAAATATTGATAAAGTTAGAAATCGGCCTACACAAGGAAATGCTGACGAACTGAGATCTTTCATCGCCTTTGCGGGATATTATTGCCGTTTACCAAAATAACTCACGACCTTTATCAGACCTATTATCACCAACATAAACGAAGAAATCAAAGAAGATAGTGAAAGATTGGAAATAGACCGACATAGAACAAAATATATTTGAAGAATTGAAAAAAAATTCTCTCGTCACCAACCATGATTTTAGCTACCATTTGAATTGCACACTGATTTATCAGCGGAAGGAGTCGGCGCGGTATTATACAAATTACAAGATGAAATCATTCGACTTTCACACTGGAATACTTGGCTTTAAAATGGACAGTGACGGAACCATTTTCAGACTACCTCGCAATCTGACATTTTACCAATGTGACCGACAATAACCCTTAAACCTATGTATTTTTTTATTTATTTTTTTTGAGCCGTCTTTTGACGACCCGTTTAATCTCCCCGTCAATAGGTGGAGCAAGGGTCGGGGAGGACCATCCCTTGCCACACCTTACAATATTTTACAGCATGTAATATTCATTTACTAAACACATATATATATATATTTACAATTCAGCATCATAAAATGATATAAGAGTAATACAGAATAGATACATGTATTAGATGGTTGAGGCAGGGGAGATGTTATTTTGAGGGGAGAAAATCATTTAAAGCAACAAAAAAAAAGAAAGAGAAAGACTCTTTAAACTACATTTTGATTGCCGTCCACTAGCCCATCTAATTATAAAGTTGTATAAATTACTGTTTATATAACAATATTTATATAGTTAATAAATATACATGTATATACATACATACACACATACATATACATATATACACAACTGTCAGTGTCTTGGTTTATTGTAAGAATTCATAGGGGTGGATGGATAAAAAGATAGGCTAGATTAATTTAAAATGGTTTTAAAATTGCTCCATGTATTTTCAAAACTTTCTAGTTGATTGTTTCTGATTGCGATTTGTTTATGCGTTTCGTATAAATAACGAAGTCTGTATATCATTGGAGTAACAGAGAGCGTTGTTTTCAGTCGTTTTGAAGAAAATATGTAATATTTAATTTCTAAGATAATTTGTAGCTCTACAGTTGATTGTTCTTTACCTATGTTAAAAATAAATGCATGCTCTGATAGCTTCAGATTTATATTTTTTGATAAGCAGAGTGTATTTATCTGTGTTAAAAAGGTCTGAGTTGAAGGGCAGGTCCACAACATATGAACAATAGTCTCATCCTCGTGGCAGTAGTGACAATAAGGGTTTTCTGCTTTTTTTATTTTGTGCAGATAATGCTGTGTTGAAAGAAGCCGATGATTAATCCGTGTTTGAAACCATTGTAGTATTGTGCTAGTAGTTATTTTGAAAGGGGATGAGTAAATGTTTTTCCATGCTTCTGTATTAATATCATACATCTGTTCCCATTTAGCTTTTGAAGTTGGACTTTCATTATTTCTGTTAAGAATAGAGTACATATCAGTGCAACCTTTCTTGTTTTTGATGAGTGGTTTAATATTCGCATGTAGAATTGGGTTTTCTATTTTTTTAATTGTAAAATTGTGTAACTTTTTTTTAAATGTTTTAATGGCAGCTATTACGCCTTCATAAATTAGAAAATTTGTTTTGATACCGGTATTTTCTTCAAGCTCAGTTAAAGAGTAAAAATCACCATTTTCCTTGATAAGGTCATTTATAAACCTGATGCCATTCATATACCATATTTTATTAAAGAAAGGCTTAGAGCCAATCAGAATATTATTATTATAGAACAGTGGGGTTGACCCAAATTCTTCTGGTGAGTTAGGTATACTATACTCAATAAGTTTAGCATATGAATTTAGCACATCGATCCAGAAACTGTTTTTCATTTTTTTTTATTAATGTTTCACAGTATTCATTACCGAAAGATGTTAATTTTTTAATGTCTATTAGGTTTTCAACAAGCTGCTTCCAAGTCCCCTCATTAGTTATGAGTCTTCTTAACCAGGTTGATTTAAGACTAAGTATGAAAGCTTTCAGATTTATCATTTTGAGACCGCCCTCAGAATATTGTTTAACTATAACTGTTTTTTTAATTTTTGCAGGCCCTTCCCATAAAAAATCATAAAATATGTTATTAATTTTTCCGATTATGTTTTCATTTGGGTTTGGAAGAGATATAAAGATATGATTTAAAATAGGAAGTAACAGTGTTTTTATAACCGTGATTTTACCAAGTGGCGTTAAATATCTTCGCTTCCATATCTTTACTGTATTTTGGATTTTTAAAATCTTATCACTATAGTTTAATTCTATCATTTTACCTAAGTTGACATTAAAATGTATTCCTAGTAGCTTAAAATTATCTTTTCCCCAGGTAAGTTTCCATTTTGTTTTGATTGTATCGGAACTGTATTTTTTCTTCCCTATCCATACCACTTGTGTTTTGTCGAAATTTAAGTTTAATCCAGAATATTTAGAATATTTATGTAGTTCTGATAGTGTTTCATTCAGGGATGTATCCGATCCATCCAAAAGGACAGATGTATCGTCTGCATATTGTGAAAGTTTAATTTCTACATTCTCTATAGTAATACCTTTAATCTTTTTATTATTCCTTATCCTAATCGCCAGTATTTCAGCGCACAAAATAAAAATATAAGGTGATAAGGGGTCCCCCTGACGGCAGCCCCTACCGATGTTGAAAAACGATGACAGGTTTCCCGCTTGATTAACAGCCAATTTGGCATTTTTATATAAAACCTTTATCCATGATATAAAACGTTCTCCAAAGTTAAAAAAAGTAAGTACTCTAAATATAAAGGCCCAAGATAGAGAGTCGAAAGCTTTTTCAAAGTCAATCAAGAGAATTAAACCCGACAGATTATTTTCTTCTGCGTATTGCATAACATCATATATAAGTCTGGTATTTTCTCCTAAGTATCTTCCTGAGATAAAACCTGATTGATCTTTATTTATCAGCGTAATAAGTGTTGATTTAATTCTATTTGCAATAGATCCTGAGGCAATTTTATATGTACAATTAAGAAGGGAGATAGGCCTATAGTTTTTTACATGCAGTCTTGATTTATTTTCTTTTGGTATAACAGTTATTATTCCTTCTATTTGAGTTATTGATAGTTCTCCCTTACTGAATCCATAATTTAAAGATCGTACTACAAAATGTCCTATTTGTCGCCAAAACACTTTAAAGAAATCGGCACCGAAACCATCTGAACCAGGGCTACGGTTATTTTTCATTTTTTTAAGTGTTGCCAAGGCTTCTTCAATAGATATAAGGCCTTCAAGATTAATTGATTCATTGTCTGTAAGTTTAGGTATATCAAATTCTTTCAAATCCTCTTCTAAATTTACATTTCCTAGTTCATTGTCTTTGCTAGTATAAAGTTGTTCGTAATAATGTTTAGTCTCATTTAAAATTTCATGTTGATCTGTTATGATTTCTCCATTTTCTTTTTCTATTTTGGGAATTATCTTTGAAGCGTAATTATGGGATTCTAAATTGCAAAAAAATGAGGTTGGTTTTTCATCGTTTTCAATAATATTTGCTCTTGATCTGATTAGGTAGCCATTCATTTTTTGTTTTCTTAATATTCTTAATTCATTTTTATATGTTTCTAATGTTTCTAAATTATTTGAAGACAGGTTATTTTCTAATGTTTCTATTTCGGCAATCAATTCTTTTTCTCTTTTATCTGTCATTTTTTTCTTGTAACTAGAATACGATATTGATTTACCCCGTAATTCCATGAGTAGTGTTTCGAGAAACAGTTGATCATTAATTAAAAATTGTAATTCATTATTGGGGATATTATGAATGTTCTCCATATTGTAAATTGGGACTGCATACTGTAGTTTAATGTCCTGAATTTTTTTATTGATTGCGTTTAAATATTCAATATCACTATGTATTAACTTCAGCAAAATTAGATATTACATGATAGAGGTGGGCATCAGCACCTGGAGCAATCCACTTTGATATTTATTACTGAGCTAGATTAAAGAATACAGATGCAGATGCGACGTCACGATACACACAGATAGTAACAGAAGACAAGAGCTGTCGGAGAACAGCGCAGCTCGACTATTCGATTTTTCAGACAATTAATAAATTATATAGCTAGTATATACCATCAGAAAATAAGGCTAAAACAATGTGGGGTGGGGTTGGGGGACGGGGTTTGTATAGAAACTCAGGCCGATATAAAATGATGTGTGAAATTTTATTATTTTTTTATCTGTTTTAATCCAAAATTGCTGTCATTTTAAAGAAATCTGTGGTCGAAAGGCAACTCGGGGCAGGACGGTAGCACATCATTGATAAAACAAAACAACACAGACATATGTAAAAAAAAAAGTGATGATGGGATGGTTGGTTGGTGGGTGGGGGTGGGGAGGCGGGGGAGCGAGGCGGACATAGCTCTACCTCGAGGCGGACCTTGAAGCTCTTTTGATAGATTTTGATAGCTAGGTCAGCATTCCTACTGATAGATTTTGATAGCTAGGTCAGCATTCCTGTGAAGTTTCATAAAACTGTCAAGTAGTTTCAGAGGAGTAGTCGCTACAAGTTGAAGTTTTTACTATATAACTCTAGGTAAACAAAGATGGCCACTGGCAGCCATGTTTAATATCGAATCAAAATAATTTTCGACAAGGCTCAACATCTTGTCATGCTGATCATTTCAGAAAAAGTCACTTATAGTTTTCAAGAAGTAGTCGCTACAAACTTGTTTTTAACAAGAGGTCAATGACCTTGAAGCTCTACTGACAGTTTTAGATAGCTAGATCAGCAGTCCTGTGAAGTTTCATAAAAATCTGTCAAGTAGTTTCAGAGGAGTTGTCGCTACAAGTTGAAGTTTTTACTATATAACTCTAGGTAAACAAAGATGGCCACTGGCAGCCATGTTTAACGTCGAATCAAAATTATGTTCGACTAGGATCAACATCATGTTATGCTGATCATTTTAGAAAAAGTCCCATATCAATATCACTTATAGTTTTCAAGAAGTAGTCGCTACAAACTTGTATTTTGAAAATCTATTTTTAGCCATGGCGGTCATCTTGAATTTCCGGCCGACCTGAAATTTTGCTAGGATCAATAAGACATCAAGAGCAACATTCGAGTGGTTTCATGAAAATCCGTCAAGTAGTTTCAGAGGAGTAGTCGCTACAAGTTTTCATTATATAACTCTATGTAAACAAAGATGGCCACTGGCAGCCATGTTTAACGTCGAATCAAAATAATGTTTGACTCGGATCAACATCATGTCATGCTAATCATTTTAGAAAAAGTCCCATATCAATATCACTTATAGTTTTCAAGAAGTAGTCGCTACAAACTTATTTCTTAAAAATCTATTTTTATCTGTGGTGGCCATCTTGAATTTCTGGCCGATCTGAAATTTTGCTAGGATCAATAAGACATCAAGAGCAACATTCCTGTAAAGTGTCATGAAAATCCGCCAAGTAGTTTCAGAGAAGTAGCCGCTACAAGTTTTTACTATATAACTCTATGTAAACAAAGATGGCTGCTGGCAGCCATGTTTAACGTTGAATCAAAACGATTTTTGACAAGGATTAACATCATGTCATGCTGATCATTTTAGAAAAAGTCCCATATCAATATCACTTATAGTTTTCAAGAAGTAGTCGCTACAAACTTGTATTTTAAAACTCTATTTTTAGCTTTGGCGGCCATCTTGGATTTCACATCAACATGAATTTTTGCTAGGAACAACTAGACTTTATGGGCAACATTTCTGTAAAGTTTCATGAATATCCATCCAGTAGTTTCAGAGGAGTAGTCGCTACAAGTTTTCATTATGTAACTCTATGTAAACAAAGATGGCCACTGGCAGCCATGTTTAACGTCGAATCAAAACGATTTTCGACAAGGACCAACATCATGTCATGCTGATCATTTTGGAAAAAGTCCCATATCAATATCTCTTATAGTTTTCAAGAAGTAGTCGCTACAAACTTATTTTAAATCTATTTTTAGCTGTGGCGGCCATCTGGAATTTCCAGCGAGCCCGAAATTTTTCTAGGATCAACTAGACATCAAGAGCAACATTCCTGTGAAGTTTCATGAACATCTGTCAAGTAGTTTCAGAGGAGTAGTTGCTACTAGTTTTTACTATATAACTATGTAACCAAAGATGGCCACTGGCAGCCATGTTTAACGTCGAATCAAAATAATGTTTGACTCGGATCAACATCATGTCATGCTTATCATTTTAGAAAAAGTCCCATATCAATATCACTTATAGTTTTCAAGAAGTAGTCGCTACAAACTTATTTCTTAAAAATCTATTTTTATCTGTGGTGGCCATCTTGAATTTCAAGCCGATCTGAAATTTTGCTAGGATCAATAAGACATCAAGAGCAACATTCCTGTAAAGTGTCATGAAAATCCGCCAAGTAGTTTCAGAGAAGTAGTCGCTACAAGTTTTTACTATATAACTCTATGTAAACAAAGATGGCCGCTGGCAGCCATGTTTAACGTTGAATCAAAACGATTTTTGACAAGGATCAACATCATGTCATGCTGATCATTTTAGAAAAAGTCCCATATCAATATCACTTAGAGTTTTCAAGAAGTAGTCGCTACAAACTTGTATTTTAAAACTCTATTTTTAGCTTTGGCGGCCATCTTGGATTTCACATCAACATGAATTTTTGCTAGGAACAACTAGACTTTATGGGCAACATTTCTGTAAAGTTTCATGAATATCCATCCAGTAGTTTCAGAGGAGTTGTCGCTACAAATAAAAGTTTACGGACAGACAGACGGACGCCGCACCACGGCATAAGCTCTGCTGATCTCTGATCAGTAGAGCTAAAAAAATATCGAGTATCGAGTGGAGGGTGGGGGAGCTGGGGAGAGACGTGGGAGTGATGGGGAGGGGGCAGCATATGTCTACATATGTGTAAGAAGCTATTTATAAGAATTGACTAAAACAACACAGAAATAAGTAAAAAAAATAATTTAAAACAAGAGGTCAATGACCTTGAAGCTCTACTGATTGATTTTGATTTCAGGAAGTAGTCGCTACAGACTTGTTTTTTGAAAATCTATTTTTAACCGTGGCGGCCATCTTGAATTTCCGGCCGACCTGAAATTTTGCTAAGATCAATAAGACATTAAGAGCAACATTCCTGTGAAGTTTCATGAAAATCCGTCAAGTAGTTTCAGAGAAGTAGTCGCTACAAGTTTTCATTATATAACTCTTATGTAAACAAAAATGGCCGGGCAGCCATGTTTAACGTCAAATCAAAACGATTTTCGACAAGGACCAACATCATGTCATACTGATCATTTTAGAAAGTCCCATATCAATATCTCTTATTGTTTTGAAAAAGTAGTCGCTACAAACTTATTTATTTTAAATCTATTTTTAGCTGTGGCGGCCATCTTAAATTTCCGGCCGACCTGAAATTTTTGTAGGATCAACTAGACATCAAGAGCAACATTCCTGTGAAGTTTCATGAACATCCGTCAAGTAGTTTCAGAGAAGTAGTCGCTACAAGTTTTTACTATATAACTCTATGTAACCAAAGATGGCCACTGGCAGCCATGTTTAACGTCGAATCAAAATAATTTTCCACAAGGATCTACATCATGTCATGCTGATCATTTTAGAAAAAGTCCCATATCAATATCACTTATAGTTTTCAAGAAGTAGTCTCTACAAACTTATTTTTTAAAAATCTATTTTAGCTGTGACGGCCATCTTGAATTTCCGGCCGACCTGAAATTTTTCTAGGATCAATTAGACATCAAAAGCAACATTCCTGCGAAGTTTCATGACAATCCGCCAAGTAGTTTCAGAGGAGTAGTCGCTACAAGTTTGTACTATATAACTCTATGTAACCAAAGATGGCCACTGGCAGCCATGTTTAACGTCAAATCAAAATAATTTTCCACAAGGATCTACATCATGTCATGCTGATCATTTTAGAAAAAGTCCCATATCAATATCACTTATAGTTTTCAAGAAGTAGTCGCTACAAACTTATTTTTTAAAAATCTATTTTTAGCTGTGACGGCCATCTTGAATTTCCGGCCGACCTGAAATTTTTCTAGGATCAATTAGACATCAAGAGCAACATTCCTGTAAAGTTTCATGACAATCCGCCAAGTAGTTTCAGAGGAGTAGTCGCTACAAGTTTTTACTATATAACTCTATGTAAACAAAGATGGCCGCTGGCAGCCATGTTTAACGTTGAATCAATACGATTTTTGACTAGGATCAACATCATGTAATGCTGATCATTTTAGAAAATCTCCCATATCAATATCACTTATAGTTTTCAAGAAGTAGTCGCTACAAACTTATTTTTTAAAAATCTATTTTTAGCTGTGACGGCCATCTTGAATTTCCGGCCGACCTGAAATTTTTCTAGGATCAATTAGACATCAAGAGCAACATTCCTGTAAAGTTTCATGACAATCCGCCAAGTAGTTTCAGAGGAGTAGTCGCTACAAGTTTTTACTATATAACTCTATGTAAACAAAGATGGGCAGCCATGTTTAACGTTGAATCAAAACGATTTTTGACTAGGATCAACATCATGTCATGCTGATCATTTTAGTAAAAGTCCCATATCAATATCACTTATAGTTTTCAAGAAGTAGTCGCTACAAACTTGAATTTAAAAAATCTATTTTTAGCTTTGGCGGCCATCTTGGATTTCACATCAACATGAATTTTTGCTAGGATCAACTAGACTTCATGGGCAACATTTCTGTAAAGTTTTATGAATATCCTTCCAGTAGTTTCAGAGGAGTAGTCGCTACAAATAAAAGTTAACGGACGGACGGACAGACGGACGACGGACGCCGCACCACGGCATAAGCTCTGCTAGAGCTAAAAACGAGTTTCGAGTGGGGGGGGGGGGGGGGGGGAGGGGGGGCAACATATATGTGTAAGAAGCTATGTGTAAGAATTGACTAAAACAACACAGAAATATGTAAAAGAATAAAATAAAAATATTGAGCTTCGAGTGTAGGAGCGGGGGAGAGACGTGGGGGTGGTGGGGAGGGGGCAACATATGTGTAAGAAGCTGTTTAAGAATTGACTAAAACAACACAGAAATATGTATATATTTTTTTTTTTTAAAAAACAAGTTTCGAGTGGGAGGGGTGGGGGGTGGGGGGTGGGGGAAGTGCAACATATATGTGTAAAAAGCTACGTGTAAGAATTGACTAAAACTCAGAAATAAAAATAAAATTAAAATAAAATGGCGTGGAGCCCATGCCCCAATATGGGTGAAGTATGAATAAGATGTATAATGCTATAACCCATGTTAGATCAACATACGGGTTAGGTATGCATGCATATTTAACTTATGTTAGATTTACCTTGGGGTAAGGTATGCATGCATATCTCACCCAGATTAGTTTATCTCAATCATTTGAGTAATTTCAACCTATATCAGATTTACGTTTGGTTATGTGTCAATTTTGGTTTGTATTTAGGTTATATCATTACTGCCATTGGACAGTCATACATTATACTGATCTGGATTACAGTGGCAGTTAATAAATATTGGATCTGTTTATTGAGTGTGTTTTGCAACTGAAATAAAGACACAGACATTTATGGTCATATCATTTATTTCTCTACTTTCAAATACATACTGTACACATTTCAATATAATAACAAGAGGGCCATGATGGCCCTATATCGCTCACCTGAGTAAATCTGAACCAATACAAAAGGGCCAAGATGGCCGGCCCTAAAGCGATCACCCGAGTACTGGCACATTATCGAACTTCTGGTTAAGATTGTTCAAGAAATGTGGGCTCTGTT